>CAMOHE010045457.1:0-24800 GCA_946598075.1 Artocarpus hirsutus | reverse complement strand
CCATTTCGTTTGCAAATCTTGGAATTTTGCTGATGGTATGTTTTATTCACACGTTCCTGAAGTTTGTCTTGCTTTACTTTATGTATGAATAAAATGTCATCCTACTTGTCTATGAGTTTTGTTTAGAGTGTACTTGTTCAATACACACACGCCAGCATAAAGATGTTTGAACATCCTTTGTGGTTAATTGAGTTGTCTACCTCTTTAAATCTCATAGTAGTGCACGAAGCACTTTAAACTGAATTATGAGCCACTTTAATGCTATTAGTGAACAAAGCACTTTAAATTAACGGAGTATTTTAATAAAGTGCTCTTACTAGTGCACAGAGCACTTACAGATACGCTAGCGTGTGTGCATGTAAATATTCCTTTCCAACCCAGAAAATTGCAGTTAGTCCCAAAAGAATGGCAATCACACTCCGTCCTTATAGGGTCACTGATGCTGATGAAATTATGTTAGCTAGTGGCGCTTTTTAAAAATTATGTTGATAATGTTTGGCCCGATGTTTTGCCTTCATTTGTTAGTCGCCCTGTTCTCAATGATCTTTGAATTGATTAATAAATCCGGGAAAAAAAATTAATATGTTTTTAATAATTAAAAAGAAAAATATTTTAAAGGTAAAATTAATTAATTTATAGATTATTTAATACTTGTAACCAAGCAATCAATATACAACTTACTAGTGAATAACATGGATAAATCATTTAAATTTCAATAATTTATTAAATGAGTATACCAAGGAAGCATATGAGTCTACTACATAATTCCTAGTGAATAAGGACACCATGAACAATTCCGTTACTCCATTCAATACAATGAGCATTTATTAACGTAATAAGTCTGTAATTTACTTTTAGTGACTGATTGTAAACCTTTCACCAAAAGTGGAAGTTTGTTAGATATTTGAACACGGTCACCGAAAAAAAATTGTCTGTATCACTGGTTTGGACCATACCATTATGAATTGTAACATTCACATCCAAGAAAATCACTATAAATCGCTAAGCTTTCCAATCCATCCATGGATTTCTCAAGAATTTCCCTTTGTCCAATCAAGCTCTCCGACGTTGATGACTTACTCAAATGGGCAGGTGATGATAGAGTCACACGTTATCTTAGGTGGGACACTATTGCCCCAAGGGTTGCCATACCCCATCCATGGCACTGGATCGTATATTTGGACAACCGTTCGATTGGATACATCATGGTTAAGCTGTGTTCTGGTGAGGACAGATTGCCGGGGACACATTAGCTATGCCGTGGGAGCAGACTATTGGGGACAAGGAATAGCCAAAGTGGCAATGAGGATGGCCATCTCTTTGGCTTTCAAAGAGTTGGCTGATTTGGCAAGGCTTGAAACTTGGGTGGAAGTTGAAAATATAGGTTCCTAAAAGGTGCTTGAAAAGATTGGGTTCCTAAAAGAAGGCTTGTTGAGGAAGTATAAATATTGTAAAGTTGAAATTAGAGACATCCTCCTCTATATAGTATCTTACCAACTGATTAAGATTCTGTGATTCATATAGTCTAGACCATAATTTTTGCTATGAAGTTTAATTTTCTTTTGCTTTAATAAATAAATCTGTCCACTTTCTCTGAGAAATCTTGGAATTTTACTACTTGACATTGTATTGTATAATTTTATACAACATAGTATTTCATTTTGTGTTGTATTAAAGTATTGAATACATGATACCATGCGTGTTTACGATCTTGGATTGTATTAAGTATTATTCTAAATGATAAAATTTAAGGATCAACCTTAACCTTGTTTGACTTTGGCTGGGAGACTGTCACAACCTAGACCATAGCATCAACCCCATCCTAGAGTGGGATCAGGGTAGGTACCAGTGTTGGGGTCGAACAGGTCTCAGACTATCCCAAGCCCTGACCGTAGCCTAGACTCAAACATTGACACCTGTTGTGTCATTGACTCAAATTCCAATTCTAGTATACAAAATTGATAAAACCTTATACATGTTGTGAAATAAAAAAGGACAAAACAAGAGAATATAGTATAGAAGTAAAGAAGAACACGAGAGAATGAGAGAATGATACATATTTCTTTTTCTTCTTCTATTTTACATGCCTCTCAAAGCCTTTATTTATAGGCTAAAGACGCCCATAGGTTACAATAGGCTTAATGGTGTTGTAAATGGAGAAAATAATTATGAATAAATTGTAACTAATAGAGGTTATAGAATTTGTGAAGCTTTGGGGGTTATGAGACTTGAAGACTTTAGGGGTTATGGACATCCATCATAATACTATATTCATAACACTTCCCCTTGGATGTCCATTATCAAAAATATGCCTCATTAAAACCTTACTAGGAAAAAACCTATGAAAAAAATCCCAGTGAAGGAAAAAGAGTACATTATTCTTGTAAAATACATCAAAAGAGTTGCCTCATTAAAAACCTTGTTACGAAAACCCAGTAAGACAAAACCTAAATCAAGGGAAAAAGAGTACAGCGCGTATTTTCTCCCCCTCCTGGAAACATCACTTTAGATCTCTAAACCGACGCATTCCAATATTATGCACCAATCTTTCAAATGTTGCAATCGGTAATGCCTTTGTGAATAAATCTGTCAGATTATCTATTGAACAAATTTGTTGAACATCAATATCACCATTTTTGTCAAGATCATGGGTGAAAAAGAATTTTGGTGAAATGTGTTTTGTCCTGTCTCCTTTGATGTATCCTCCTTTTAACTGAGCTATGCAAGCAGCATTATCTTCGTATAGTGTTGTTGGAGCTTCTTTCTTCGAAGGTAGACCACATGTTTCTTAAATATGTTGGGTAATTGATCTTAGCCAAACACATTCTCAGCTTGTCTCATGAATTGCTATTATTTCTGCGTGATTTGATAAAGTAGCAACTATGGTTTGTTTTATAAAACGCCATGATATAGCTGTACCATCATATGTAAATAAATAGCCTGTTTGAGATCGAGCTTTGTGTGGATTAGACAAATAACCTGCATTTGCATAACCAATTAGTTGTGATCCCATGTTATTTGAATAAAACAAGCCTATATCACTTGTTCCTTGGAGATATCGAAATATATGCTTAATTCCATTCCAATGCCTTCAAGTTGGAGAAGAACTATATCTTGCTAATAAACTTACAAAGAATGCTATATCCGGTCGAGTATTATTAGCAAGATACATTAGTGCATCAATTGCACTAAGATATGGCACTTCAGGACCAAGAAGTTCTTCGTTATCCTCTTGAGGTCGAAAAGGGTCCTTTTTCACATCAAGTGATCGAACAATCATTGAGGTACTCAAAGGATGTGCTTTATGCATATAAAATCGTTTTAGGGCCTTTTCTATGTAATTTGATTGATGAATAAAAATTCCATATGCTAAATGCTCGATTTGCAAGCCGAGACAAAACTTTGTTTTTCCAAGGTCTTTCATCTCAAATTCTTTCTTCAAATAATCCATTGCTTTTAGAACTTCTTCAGGAGTTCCAATAATATTTAAGTCATCAATATATACCGCAATTATAAAATACTCAGATCTGGATTTCCTTATAAAAACACATGGACAAATAGGATCATTTTTGTAACATTTTTTTATTAAATATTCACTAAGGCAATTATACCACATGCGTCCAGACTGCTTCAATCCATATAACGATTTGTGTAACTTAATTGAATAATTTTCTTGAGAATTTAAATTACATGCTTCAGGCATCTTAAATCCTTCAAGGATTTTCATATAGATATCGTTATCAAGTGAACCATACAGACAAGCTGTAACGACATGCATTAGGCGCATATCCAGTCTTTCATGTACTGCCAGATTAATTAGAAATCAAAATGTAATCGCATCCACCACAGGAGAATATGTTTCTTCATAATCAATACCAGGTCTTTGCGAAAATCCTTGTACTACAAGACGTGCTTTATATCTGACGACTTCATTTTTCTCATTTCGTTTTTGTATAAATACCTATTTGTATCCTACTGGTTTTACACCTTCAAGTGTTTGGACTACAGGTCAAAAAACCTCACGTGTTGCAAGTGAGTTCAATTCTGCCTGGATTGCATCTTTCCATTTTGGCCAATCATTTCTGTGTCGACATTCTTCAATAGATTTAGGTTCAGGATCCTCGCTTTCTTTAACAATATTGAGTGCTACATTGTATGCAAAAATGTTGTCGATAACTATTTCTTTTCGATTCCATCTTTTTCTAGTAGTGACATAATTTATGGAGATCTCTTCATTTTCAATATTTTCAGGTACCTGCACCTCTTCTGGGGATGTCTAGGGTCTCCTTGGAAGTACCTACCTCCTTAATTTGACCATCTTGATTATTTGCTCCTTTTCTCTTCCAAGGATTTTTGTCTTTAGAACCGACTGGTCTACCACGCTTCAAGCGTGCTTTAGACTCATTTGCTATAATAATATTTTGTCCTACTAGGACATCAACTCAAACTAGAGCATTTGCAGCTGGTATATGAGATTTGGTTATTTTTTTTAGGTCAGTAAATGCGTCTGGCAATTGTTTGGCTATATTTTACAAGTGAATTATCTTTTGAACTTCTAGCTTGCATTGTTGCATACGAGGATCAAAATAACATATTGACGATGCTTTCCATATAATTTCTTTTTCTAGCTGCTTATTCTCTTTCCCTAATGCTGGGAAGTTTGTTTCATCAAAATGATAGTCGACGAATCGAGCTGTAAAAACATCTGCTGTCATTGGTTTAAGATATTTAATTATAGAAGGGGATTCATGTCCAACATATATTCCCAGTCTTCTTTGAGGTCCCATCTTAGTGCGTTGTGGTGGAGCAATAGGAAAATAAACTGCACAACCAAAAATTCTTAGATGGGAAATATTTTGCTCCTGACCATAAGCTAATTGTAATGGAGAGAACTTATGATATGACATTGGCCCAATGTGCACAAGTGCTGCTGCATGCAAAATAGCATTTCCCCAAATAGAAACAGGGAGTTTGGTTCTTATAAGTAGAGGTCTAGCTATTAATTGGAGGCGTTTAATAAATGATTTTTCTAGACCATTCTGCGTATGAGCATGGGCAACATGCTCTTCAACAGTTATCCCAATTGACATACAGTAATCATAAAAAGCTTGGGATCTAGATTCACTAGCATTGTCAAGACGTATTGACTTAATTGCATGATCTAAAAATTGCACATGTAATCGAATTATCTAAGCAAGTAATCTCGCAAACGCCAGGTTGCAAGTTGATAATAAACACACATGTGACCATCTTGTAGATGCATCCATTAAAACCATAAAATATCTAAATGGTCCACATGGCGAATGAATGGGCCCACATATATCACCTTGAATAATTCTAGAAATACAGGGGATTCAATCCCAACTTTAGCTAGTGATGATCTAATGATTAATTTACCTTGAGAACAAGCAGCACATGAGAATTCATTAGATTGAATAATCTTTTGGTTCTTCAATGGATGTCCATTTGAATTCTCAATGATTCTTCGCATCATTATTGACCCGGGATGGCCTAACCGGTCATGCCAAACAATAAAATTATTTGGATCAGTGAACTTCTGATTCACTATTGCATGTGCTTCAATTTGACTAATATTCGTGTAGTACAAACCGGAAGAAAGAGCAGGTAATTTCTCTAATATGTATTTCTTACCCAAAATCATAGCTGTAATATAGAGGTATTCAACATTTGCCTCATTCACTGTCTCTAATATGTATTTTTTACCCGAAATCATAGCTATAATATAGAGGTATTCAACATTTGCCTCATTCACTATTGCATGTGCTTCAATTTGACTAATATTCGTGTAGTACAAACCGAAAAAAAGAGCAGGTAATTTCTCTAATATGTATTTCTTACCCGAAATCATAGCTGTAATATAGAGGTATTCGACATTTGCCTCATTCATTGTCTCAATGTGATATCCATTTCGGTGGATATCTTTAAAACTTAATAAATTTCTTTGAGACTTAGTAGAAAGTAATGTATTATTTATAAGAAATCTTGTTCCTCCGGGTAATAATATATTGGCTCTTCCATAGCCTTCAATAATTTTGTACTACCAAATATTGTATTAATATTAGCTTTGCCCATTATCAAGTGGGAAAAATATTTTTTATCTTTAAGTATGGTATGCGTTGTTGCACCATCAGCGAGACACACATCTTCATAATTGATCTTGGGTCCAACTAAAGATTGGCGAATATCTATATTTTCTTCATTCAAATAAAACAAAAATATATTATAAGAAATATTACAATCCAACAAAGTAAAATATTAGATATTGAAACCATAGTTAAAAAAAAAAACAACACACCAAAACACACCTCAAACCAAATAAAAACACACCAAAAAAATAAAATTCTAGAAATGATTTTAGTTATTTTTGGACAGTTCCATCACCAATTAAATGATCAATTCTCCCTTCAGAATGTTCAAAGAAATCTGCCACATCTAAAGGAGTTATATCAATAGGACTTTGATCAAGATCATTAAAGTAGGCAGAATTTGCTTCTATATTTTTTCCCCTTCTCTTTGAGTGATGCTTGATAAAGCTCAACAAGATGTTTCGACGTACAACAAGTACGTGACCAATGTCCTTTTATACTGCACCGGTAGCATATATTTTCTAAATTCTTTGCATCCTTTTGTTGCGCACCTTTTTTTTTTTTTGTCTCCATTATTCTCCCTCTTCTAGACATGAGAATTGTTATTATCCCGATTGTGATAGGTATTCCAACCTCGACCACGTCCGCGGCCACGATCACGGCTACAACCACGACCACGACCTCGTCCATGCCCAAAATTGTTAGATGTTGTTGCATTCACTTCAGAAAATGGGGCAGACCCAGTTGGACGAGATTCATGATTTTTCATTAATAGCTCGTTATTTTGTTCAGCCACAAGAAGGCATGAAATCAGTTTAGAGTATTTTTTAAAGCCTTTTTCTCAATATTGCTGCTGCAGGAGCACATTTGAGGCATGAAAAGTAGAGAATGTTTTCTCTAGCATATCTTCATCAGTAATGTTTTCTCCGCATAATTTTAATTGAGAACTAATTTTAAATATTGCAGAGTTATACTTGCTTACTGATTTAAAATCTTGCAAATGCAAATGCATCCAATCATAACGAGCTTTTGGAAGAATATTAGTTTTTTGGTGGTCATATCTTTCTTTCAAATTTTTTCAAAGGTCAAGTGGATCTTTTATAGTAAGATATTCAGTTTTTAATCCTTCATAAAGATGGTGACGAAGGAAAATCATTGCTTTGGCACGGTTTTGTAATGATTCTTAATTTCCTTCTTTGATTGTGTCTCCAAGACCCATAGCATCCAAATGAATTTCAGCATCAAGTATCCATGCTAGATAGTTCTTGCCCGTAATATCAAGGGCTACAAATTCCAACTTGGTAAGATTTGCTATAGTAAATACTATAACAAAAATATTAATCAAATTAGAAGATAAAAAAAATATCAATAAACAATCAGTAAATAATATATACATTGTTTAATGAATGACAATAAACATCTATTTACAGTAGTTGAATCACAATAGTTCATATATTTAAAATGTTTATATATTTAACAAATAAGCGATAATGTTTTTATATTACTTATTAAATTTATGTACTTGATAATTTTTATGTTTATTTTGTTTGTGTGATAATATATCTCATTCTTATGGGGGCATTGGTTTAGTACGTCATTTACAGTTATGCATGTACGTGCACTAGGTATGCAACCACACGGGAATATGCAATGTACCATGCCATCTCCATGGTCACATGCAAAATGGCCTATTACTTTTGTTGTGCCAAGTAAAAAGTAAAGCAACTCACCTTTTTTATGAAGAAGAGCCTCCGTTTTCTAAAATTTGTATGCTCTTGTGAACAATGTATTTACTATCGATGACTTTCACTTTCTTCGTGCTGATAACGTGTTGTGAAATAAAAAGGACAAAACAAGAGAACATAGTATAGAAGTAAAGAAGAACACAAGAGAATGAGAAAATGATATCTATTTTTTTTTCTTCTTCTATTTTACATGCCTCTCAAAGCCTTTATTTATAGGCTAAAGATGTCATAGGTTACAATAGGCTTAATGGTGTTGTAAATGAAGAAAAAAAAGTATGAATAAATTGTAACAAATAGAGGTTATGGAATTTGTGAAGCTTTTAGGGTTATGAGATTTGAAGACTTTGAGGGTTATGGACATTCATCATAATACTATATTCATAAGAATACATTTTTTATGCTTTTAAAACATAAACTTATTAGTAGGTTTTTTTTTTTCGACCCTACTCTAAAAATTTCATGTTTTTCTCCTTAACAGATGAATTTCCGTGTAATTTCTCCATAGTACCGGCATTTAAACCAACTATACTTTTGTTATTGCCTTGAGCCTTAAAAGGTGGGAACTGAACTTGCTAGTAATGTTGCCGAGAATAGGTAAAGACAATATAATAATTGACTCGTTGAGAAATACAATGAAGTCTGGATTCACCGGGAATGTGGAACTTCACTTATTTATTTATTCTGCGCTAATTTCTTTCTAAACCATAGCAATAACAAAGTCCTATTCTGAAGCACATCTTATTTACGCAGCCTAATTATTAAGGGAGAATTTTATAATTTTTAGAGGTTAGAGAGAGAGGTAAAAAAAAAAAAAACACAGGCCCAAATCATCTTCTTTATTGTAATGAATTTTAAAGCTTAATATCTTGTAATTGATTGTTTACTTTTTTTTTTCCTTTTATTGCTTTCAGTAGTACAGAATGAGGACACCATTTGTATTTAATATTTGGTGGGCCAGGTGTACATGTGAAAGTCACAAGCATAAAGACACAATCATCTCTCTCTCTCTCTCTCTCTCTCTTGCGTTCACTTTGTCTTCCTTTAATATCTTGGTGAGTTAGATATCACTCCTTCTAATACCTGAGCATTTATTAACATAACTATTTTGGTAATTTACTTCTAGTACCTAATTGTAGACCTTTGACCAAAATTCGAAAGTTTACAAGTAAAAAATATATATATATATGAGGTCCAAATTTATATTCCCAATGTTGTCACACCAAAGCTAAAATGGCAATAACTAATACAAATCTTCAATAGATAAACAAATAATTGATTCCCAGATTAATTATATGATTTCATGGTCACAAACTATTATAATCAAGTTTGGGAATCAGTAGAAAGCAGGCTAAAGATGACCATGTCCCTAGTTTTCCCCTTGAGCATAAAGTACTTCCTAAGAACACCTTCCCTTTGAAACCCAACTTTTTCAAGTACCCTTTGGGACCCGAGATTTTCCACATCGACTAGAGCTTCGAGTCTCTCCAATTGTGGCCGGTCTTTGAATATAGTCTCAGCCACCATTTTCACAGCCTGTGTGGCAATCCCTTTGCCCCAATACTTGGACCCCAGAACATAGCCAAGTTCTCCTCTACACCGATCACTGCCCGAATTCGCAGTCACCGAAATGGCGCCAATCGGCTTGTCACCAAGGCAAATTGCCCTGAACCATGGATGAGGGATAACCTTATCCTTTATGAAGTTAATCCCTTCCTCTCTGCTGGTGTAAGGCTCCCAAGTGCAAAAACGTGTCACCTTTTCATCCGTGGCCCACACCATGAAATCGTCTATGTCGGAGAGATCCAACGGCCGGAGGGAGATCCTTGGCAATTCATGATCACCACATGATTCTGTTCCATGATGATTTGGTAATTTGCAGGCAACTTCCTCCATGATTGGCCAACGTTTTGTATTATGGTCAGCTAATATACAAGCCTTGATGAGAGAAAAAATGTGAGTGAGGAAGATATTATGGGAAGAACTGCATAAAATTTGAGTTTATATATATACACAGGCCAAGTGGTCACAAGAAATTGCCTGGAAACAAGGTTTGAGATGAAGGTAGACTAGGTAGGTTGTGGGCACAAGCCGTCATGGTCGCTTTTGCGTTGCTTGGATTAATGGACAGGGAGTTATACACTAGATTGTATATATAAATTAACCCAAACGGTCCTAAACTTTAGGATCTATCCTATTTTATTTTTTGAATTTTAAAAATTATTGTATTACTTTTTAAGTTTTTAAAACTTTTGTATTTTGTCCCTTAAACTAAAAAAAACCACTTTGTCCACTGAATTTTTAAAGTTCCTCATTTTACTTTTTAAACTTCTAATATTTCATGAAAAAATAAGAAGATCTTGTTGAATAATAGAAAGAATAATAAATAAATCCTATTTTTTTGGTCCTTATAATGGCCCATATGCGATTTATGTAGGCTTTATTTTGTTTATTTAAACAAAAAAATCAAAAATTCAAGGGGCAAAATAAGAAGCTTTGAAATTCAAAAAATAAAGTCGTGATTTTAAAAATTCAAAAAAAAAAAAAACCTCAAAATGTAGTTATCATTGGCGTTAATTACCGTATACATATAGTTTTAATATTATATAGTATGATAAGTAATGCTTGCAAAATAATAGCCGCCATGGCTGACCAATATCATAGCTGACAGTCAGCAGACAAGTCATAAGCAGTGGAGACTTGATCACCAAGTCTTGTGGGCTAAAGAATTTGACCGAGGAAAGCGGTGGAGACTTGATCACCAAGTCTCGTGGACTAAAGAATTTGACTGAGGAATTGTTCATTGGAAATTATGCCTCTCCAAATATAATTCACCAAAACACATGATTTTGGGGCCATTTGTTAGGTAGTAGGACAGATCCTTTTTTTTTAAGAAGGTTTTAGGTTTAAGTCAGTTTTATTATAATAGACAGAATATATGAAAAATCTATTTACATACGGATTTATATGCCACTCATGGATGTGCTAAGTAATACCATTCACTAGCCTTATAACTCATTTCTTTATTATTAAAAAAACTGATTTCCCCATGGAGTAATTTGGCACCTTTTTTTTTTTGTGCTTTCATCTCATGTGCCAAGCTCTAAAATAGTTAAAGGTTAAAAGAACGTTTACAGCCCAAAGAGGAAGACGATGGACTATTAAAGTCGATTGTCCTATGCCAAATTAAAGTGTAATCTGTTTTTTTTTTTAAGTGGTTGGGAATTTTTTATTAGCGATATTCACCATTGTCTGACACTTAGTCTGGCTTTTATTTTTGTAACAGAAGAACAGAATTAGTTTAATTTATCTCTCTCTCAAAACAGCCTGCAATGTCATACTAGTGGGCATTGTCTATTTGTCTGCTTATTAAGTTATTAGATTCTAGTAGAGTTTTTTGACGTATTGGTTGGAAAACAGATAATCCAAAGTTCTTTCGTAGTTATAATAAAAAACAAAAAATTACTATAATATAAAATTTTTATATGTTGTCATTAACAATATTTTTAGTTTCGTATGATTTCAAAAACTCATTTAAAATGGCCTAAATTTCTCTTTCCAATTTCAGAATGAAATCCAAGTCTCAAACTCAATCCATCCATGGATTCCTCAAGAATTTTCCTCCGTCCCCTCAAGCTCACCGATGTAAACGACTTACTCGAATGGGCCGGTGAGGAGAGAGTGACACGCTATGTCAGGTGGAACCCCATAACACCTAGAGAAGAAGCCTTGACATACATTGAGAAGTTCGCCATACCCCATCCTTGGTACCGTTCGATATGTTTAGATGACCGTTCGATCGGATTCATTTCTATCAAGCCGGATCAGGCGAAGACCGATGCCGCGCACACTTTAGCTATGCCGTGGCAGCAGATCAGTGGGCCAAGGAATAGCTACAATGGCATTGAGAATGACCATGTCTTTGGTGTTCAAAGAGTTTCCTGATTTGGTGAGGCTTCAGACTTTAGTCGAAGTTGAGAATACAGCTTCTCAAAGGGTGTTAGAAAAGGCTGGTTTTCTAAAAGAAGGGCTTTTGAGGAAATATGGCTTCTCTAGAGGAGAAATCAGAGATGCCTTCATGTATGGTTTCTTATCAACTGATGAGATTTTGTGATCCCTATGGTTTGAACTATTATTTCCGTCAAACAGGAAAAAAAAATAAAAAAAATCTTCCATTTCCCCGGCAAGTCCTGCTTTCTTTTATGTATGAATAGTGTTATCCTACTTGTTTTTGAGTTATGTTCAGTGTACTTGTTCACATCATTTGTGTACTAGCATAAATATGTTTGAACATCTTTCTGGTTAATGTACTTTTCTGCCTTTCTAAATCTAGTAGATCCATTTAATGGGAAGCACTTATGTGTGGTGAAGATTTATCAGATTAGTTGAAGCTATTATGATTTGAAAGAGTTTACCTCCTTGATTTTCTTTTGTACAAATAGATTTTGACTAGGAGGAAGAAAATTTAAGTGAACATTTAAAAGCCCAAACCAGAACAAGTTCCTGTAGTTAAGGTACTTCAGAAAGTATAATTCAGAGGAAAACAAAATAATACTAATAATAATTCTGTGGCAGAAAAAAAAAGATTCTTATACCAACCCAATAGTTGAGCATTTCACCAAAGTCAGAATGGTAATAACTAGTACAAATCTTCAATAGAGACATACATATTTAATGCATACATTTTATGATTTCATGGTCACAAACTATCATAATCAAGTTTGGGAATCGGTAGAAAGCAGGCTAAAGATGACCATGTCCCTAGTTTTCCCCTTGAGCATAAAACATACTTCCTAAGAACTCCTTCCCTTTGAAAGCCAACTTTTTCGAGTACCCTTTGAGACCCCACATTTTCGACATCCACTAGAGTCTCTCCAAATGTGGCCAGTCTTTGAAAATAGTCTCAGCCACCATTTTCACAGCCTGTGTGGCAATCCCTTTGCCCCAATACTTGGACCCCAAGAAATAGCCAAGCGCCCCTCTACACCGATCTTTGCCCGAATTCTCGGTCACCAAAATGGCACCAACTGGCTTGTCACTGAGGCAAATTGCCTTGTACCATGGCTGAGGGATAACCTTATCCTTTATGAAGTTGGTCCATTCTTCTCTGCTGGCATAATTCTCCCAAGTGGAAGAACGCATCACTTTTTCATCCGTCACCCATTCCATGAAATAGTCCATGTCGGATAGAGCCAACGGTCGGAGGGAGATCTTTGTGAATTCATCACCTTGATTGGAGGCAACTTCCTCCATGATTGATCGGCTAAAGTTAGTATTACTATGTATGCATATATTAGCCTTGCTGAGAGAAATATTTGAGAGAGGTGAATATGAGAAGTTACATAGAGTTTGAGTTTGTATATACAAAAGCTAGTGGTGAAAGGGAAAAAAAAAAAAGAAAAAAAAAAAAAAAAAGTTCACTGCACAAAGATGAAGATTCAGGACTATGCCAGATTAAAGTGTAAATCTGTTAAAGTGGTCAGTAATATTTTAGCTATCATTTACGTGATACTTCTTTTGCTTTTTTGTATATAAAAAAAAAAAATCAATAGTTTAATCATTTAAAAAACAAACAAACAAACAATATTGTAGTGGTGCCATTGACTATTTGTTTGCTTATAAACAAATTTTATGTACCACCTAAATCTGTATTTTTCTTATTGAACTAGATTGTGAAGTATGAGTTTATTGCAATGGCATTGAGGATGGCGATATCTTTGGTGTTGAAAGAAGCTGAAATTTGCCGAAAAATCTCTAGCGCCGTGGCTTCAAATTTCATATCTAAATGCGTGTCTTTGATCTTTAACACTTGAGAGACATATTATGATCTCTCTTACAATTGAGACTTTGGTAAGAGTTGAGAATAGAGCTTCTAAAAGGGTGTTAGAAAAGGTTGGTTGCCTTAAAGATGGGCTTTTGACGAAATCTAGAGGTGAATAGAAAGCCGTCTCCATGTATAGTTTTTATCAACTGTCAAAGAGTTTGTGATCCAACCACTATTTCTTTTAAAAAGAGAACAGAAAAACAAAAAAAATCCTCCATTTTGTTTGCAAATCTTGGAATTTTGCTGATGGTATGTTTTATTCACACGTTCCTGAAGTTTGTCTTGCTTTACTTTATGTATGAATAAAATGTCATCCTACTTGTCTATTAGTTTTGTTTAGAGTGTACTTGTTCAATATACACACACTAGCATAAAGATGTTTGAACATCCTTTGTGGTTAATTGAGTTGTCTACCTCTTTAAATCTCATAGTAGTGCACAAAGCACTTTAAACTGAATTATGAGCCACTTTAGTGCCATCTGTGAACAAAGCACTTTAAATTAATGGAGTACTTTAATAAAGTGCTCTTACTAGTGCACAGAGCACTTACAGATACGCTAGCGTGTGTGCAGGTAAATACTCCTTTCCAACCCAGAAAATTGCAGTTAGTCCCAAAAGAAAGGCAATCACACTCCGTCCTTATAGGGTCACTGATGCTGATGACTTCCTTGTTTATGCTGGTGATGAGAAGGTGGCAAGGTTCACTAGGTGGAACACATTCACTTCCAAGGAAGAGGCGCTTTCTCACATCAACAACTTCTGCATTCCCCACCCTTATTGCAGATCCATATGCATCGATGACCGCTCGATTGGATTTTTGTTCATCAAGCCGCATGAGGGCGAGGACAAGTTTTGGGCGGATATAGGGTATGCCTTGGCTGCCAAGTATTGGGGCCAAGGCATAGCAACTACAGCTGTGAAGATGGCCATTTCTAATGGGTTTAGAGAGTTCCCAGATTTGGTTAGAATGCAAGCATTGGTTGAGCCAGAGAACAAGGCATCTCAAAGGGTGTTGGAAAAACTTGGGTTCAACAAGGAAGGTATCCCAAGGAAGTATACCTTTCACAAAGGTGCAGTCAGAGATATTTTCATGTTTAGTCTTTTGTCTAGTGATCTTATGCCCTGAATTGTTTCGTTTTCAAACTCCTCTTAATTTTTGCGATGCTGCACTATAATTTTATGATTTTTGTTTACAGAATTCAGATTTGTTTTGAGCTAAACCTTGTCTTTTTTTTTTTACTAACTTGCTTTCCGAATCAGTTTTTCTTTTTCTTAATAATGGATCGGCATTTATTAAGAAAAATGAACTAAATGCCAAGAATTGACCAGTTTGTCTACTAATAGGCAAATTCATTACACCTAACTCTGTATTATTGGATTAGATTCCGAATTTTGGCACTTCATGTTTGACTTAGTCCTGATTGGATCAGATTCTGAATTTTGGCACATATTTGACTTAGTCCTGATTTTTGCATCTTCCACTTTCCAAGCAATTATTCACTTCAAATCCCTATTCCGTTCAAAGATTTAGATTGAAAAATAAAAAAATAATAATAATAAGCCACTCTCAGACTCGAAGATTCAAATCCATGGACTCCTCAAGAATTTCCATAAGGCCCTTCAAGCTCCCTGATGCTGATGACTTCCTCAAATGGGCAAGTGATGATAGAGTAACACGATATCTAAGGTGGAACACCATAACCAACAAGGAAGAAGCCTTGGCATACATTGAGAAGGTTGCCACACCGCATCCATGGCGTCGGACCATATGTTTGGATGAACGATCGATTGGATATGTCTCGGTCAAGCCAGAATCCGATGACAACAAATGCAGGGCACATGTTAGCTATGCTGTGGGAACAGCCTATTGGGGCCAAGGAATAGTTGCATTGGCATTGAGAATGGCCATGTCTTCGGTTTTCGAAGAATTTCCTGATTTGGTAAGGCTTGAGGCCTTGGTAGAGGTTGAGAATAGAGCTTCCCAAAGGGTACTAGAAAAGGTTGGGTTCCTGAAAGAAGGGCTGTTGAGGAAGTATGGCTTCTGTAAAGGTGAGATAAGAGACATGTTCATCTATAGCTTCTTATCAACTGATAAGATTCTATGACTTGACATGTTCTCAAAACTGAAAGTTTTCCCTTTTTGAAAGTTGTTTTCTTTTTAGACCATAAAATAGGGAAATTTCTGAATAGAGAAAATTGAAATTTTCTGAATGGCATCTAGAGTTCTACAAAAACTTATAAGAGAATTTTATTTGGTTCTCATCGATCTAATTCTTCTTATGATGAACAATCCAATGGCTAACAAGAAAGAAAAATTTCTATTATATTTCCTTTTTTTCAACAAATAATGTTGAGAGAAAGGAACAAATTGATCTCATATAAGAGAACAAGCATTAACTTCAAAAATTTTTCAATGTTAATCATCACGAAATGTTCAAAGGATCCTGTTACCAATACCCCATCTGCTTGATAGATTCATCCACAACTCAAACCTTTTAACTACGATCTTTTCTCTCACGAAAATTTAAATTTCTATTCAAACTTACAAACTAAAAGAGCCTCAAGTATTTCATCCCAACAAATAAAGCGTCAAAACTTCAAACGGCAAGTAAACTTAGGAGTCCTAAAAGACTAATACTCAAGCCTAAAAAAAGGATCTCATTCAAAGCTTCTTCTTGAAACCTTGGAGAGGACTGACCTCCTTAGGCTCAACTCGAGTGCGTCCTGCAATATCAGACATGCCAAGAGCACCAAGCATGTCAAGAGTCTCCTTGTCAATGTTGATCTCATCACTCTCGACTGCCGAGACATTGGGGACATAGTCCATGCGCCTCTTGCGCTCCTCTTCTTGGAGCATGAGGGACATTCCTCTCGCCGCCGGACCCTTCCGAATCCGCTTAGTCAGGTGCGGCGAGAACCCCGTGTTCTTGTTCCGCAGCTGCCTCGTTGGGATTATGGCAATGTCCTCTGTGACCTTCTTGTTTGTGTAGAAGTCATGTGAGTTCTTCTTCCCTGTCCTTGCCCTGATGTAGGAGGATTATAAACATAGCAGTCGTTCTTTTATATTTTAACTATTGTTTGTATTAGTTTATCTACGAAGCTTTATTTGTTTTATACCTCGTGTTTCTCTTCTTGGAGCTTGAGGGATATTTAGTCGATCGATGACGTTTAGAAAGTTCCACTTTGATTTACTGACCAAATATTTTGTTTTAGTTTCGGTTTTAACTAGGTGTTTAATATTTAACAAACAATTTTTAAAATATCTCACCTATTAGTCTTGACTTTTTCTGATGAAAGGACTACAAATAAAACAAAATAATTAAGGATTAAAATATGTCATGTTAAAAGTTTTTGTTAAATATTTAACACTTAACAAATGTATCAATTAAAACCGAAATAAAATTATAAATTAAAAACTAAAATGAGACTTTTTAAATACGAGTGACTATGATAGGATTGATGGTAAAACTTAGATATCATTTATAAGATTAATCTTTATTTTTTAAATGAGAATAACCTTTAATTTTTTTATGTAAAACAAAAAAGAGATATGATTGTAAGTTAGAAACAAATTGAGAAAACTAGAGGGCAAAAGACATACTCCACTTTCAATATATATATATTCTACTTGCAAAAGATATTTTTTGACGGGTGAGATTTCTATGCTATACTTCTTCGGGTTAACCATGTCATTAAGTTCCGATGGCCTAACTGATGAATCATAAAAGATTACGATTTAGTTCATATTTCAAATTTAAACCCCATATATATTTTAGAATTTATTTAGGATTATTTGAAATATTCAGATTTATTTGGTTTTGATTATTATTAGGAATTACATGGGCTTGAGGATTTACATATCTATAAATAGGCCTCTTTATTCTCCTAATTTTGTCTTTCCAGATCCCGGTTCTCTCCTCTCCCTAAATTCTCTCTCTTCTATAGTCCAAGGGATCAAGGTGGTATTGGGCAATGGTGATACATACTGATCGCTCTGGCTGTGATGGGAGCCACTGTAGACGGGATCCTGAAGAAGCGGTCTGATAATTACAAGAATTTAGGATGGTTGATCGCCCCATTGAATTTCTTTTCTTTTCAATATTGTATACAAAATTTTGCAAAAATTATCTTCCATCCCTCCTAAAATTACATTCTGCCTTTGAAGTTTTATGTCTTTTTCATTTAATTTTTCTTTTACGCCTCTTGACTAATTTTTCTAACTTCGTCCTTGAACTTTTTTTTAATAGAAACCATCCAGCATCTAGACCTATCACTTAAAGGTGGATCTCTCAACTTTAACAGGAGTATACTCTACTAATTTAGATTTGAGCTAAGTCGGACCTATATGGAGAAAGCTCTCCCAACACCTACTTCTCCATACATAAGACTAAAACTCGAGACATTATTTAAAGAAGAATAGGCTCTTTGTCACCCAATCCCTCGTGTTGTTGGTAGCTTTGCTCTTGACCCTAAATAATATGGACTTATTCCTTTTTGTTTTTATTTTTTTTTTTTTACGTGGAAGAAAGAAGAGATCATTGACTGTATATCAAAAACAAATTGAGAAAACTAGAGGGTAACAAAATATATTCAACAGATAATGATACTTTTTTAATTGTGAAATTTTCTATTGATCCTATTTCATTTAATTTGCGCAGTAAGATTACATTCCATATATATAATCTAGTTGGAAGCATGACCTATTTGGATGTTATATATATAAACAAATGTTTATGAATTCCCTGTTAAACCACCAATCAGAAATTGACTCGCAATAAGCTTTTTGAAGCGTGATTTTTTAACCTGTCAATTATAGGTTGGCATGTCTGGTAATTTCGGTTAAAAATAAATTATTAAAATGTTAAATTTTATTTGTTTTGTTTTGAAAACTTATAAAATAATATATGCTTTCAAAAAAAATAAAATGGTGAGCTACTCCTGGATGTTTACTAGGGTTTCTCCTTTGCATAAGTATGCAACCTTAGGGTCAGAGTTAGGGTCAGAGTCAAGTGCCATCTTTGGCGCTGATGTTCCTTTGGCCTCGACGGGAAGATGGAGCCATGGTGGTGTCATTTTCTTAGGTTGGTGGAGGAGGGCAGCGGAGATCTAATCATGCTTTTTATTCAGACATGTTTACAGAGTCCTCATCCTCATTCGACAATGGTCGGCTTATCAGTGGTGCCTTCATCATTGACAATTACGTCTTATCTATTTGTTTTATGCTTTGTGTTTATCAAATAAAAAAATAGTGTTTTAATTGTTTAAAAATAGGTTATTTTCTGTATTTTGTTGGTTCGTTGTTATAATAACAGAAGTAGTCTCTTTGCCTTTGATTTTAGTTTGTATGTCTCTTCACCTTGTTATCGGTAGGAGAGGTGCAGGTGTCTGACTAAATCATAGTCTAGACCATATCGTATGTTCCCTCAAAAAGGAGAGTTTGGCTTCAGTCAATTGATTTTTTCTATCGACAATAGCAAGTTTTTGAAACGAGCTTTTGTTGTGCTCTATTGTATATGTCAAGTGGCTCTAGATCTCAATATTGAATTTAGTCCTCATACTTTATCTCTCTTTACTGGTAGGTCTAGTGAATATTAGTTTGTATGTCTCTTCACCTTGTTGTCGGTAGGAGATGTGCAGGTGTCTGACTAAATCTTAGTCTAGACCATATCGTATGGTTCCTCAAAAAGGAGGGTTTAGCTTCAGTCAATTGATCTTTTCTATCAACTATAGCAAGTTTTTGAAACGAGCTTTTGTTGTGCTCTATTGTATGTGTCGAGAGGCTCTAGATCTCAATACTTAAATTTAGTCCTCATACTTTATCTGTCTTTACTGGTAGATCTAATCAATATTTAGGATCAGATTATTTTACAATGAATGTTCTCATACAACCATGTTTGTTCTTGTTATACTTTTAATAAAAGTTTCCTATTCAAAAATAAAAAATAAAAAAAATACCTTTACTTGAACCTATGGTGTGTATATATATACACTATGGTTTACTTATGTACATGTATTTGTTAGAACTTTCTTTGTTATATATATTTTTTATTTAATTCTGATTAATATATTAAGTTATTTTGTAATGATTGTGTTAGGTTCAATGTTTTAAGCAGTTATATATATATATATATATTTGATTTGGCCTAAAAACTTAGTAGTGCTATAGTATTCACACCCACCGAATCGTTTACAAAACTAAAATATACCATGGTCTCATTTGTTTGGCGTATTGAGCCAATAGAGTCTAAAGAATTCTCTAGATATATATTTGTTTCCTCCAAAATCTAAATTGTTTGAAACCTTTTGAATTCTTCCCATTCAAGTTATTCAAGTTTTCAGAGTTTCACCCCCGTCCCCTAAGAATTCAGATCAATTTGCTACAATAAAGTCAAAATCTTTATTTGATATCCGATTGAGACGATTCTTCTTTCATTGCTTTCCTAATGAAGAAAGAAAATAAATAAAGATCCATATTACATGTTTTAAATATCATGAATATTAAGATTTTGTTAGATTTGTTAACAAATCAAAAACTTTTTTTAAAATCTATCCAAACACAAATTTTAATTTTATTTTTTATTCAAATTAACACTTTAAATGCACATCCAAATATTAAATAGTAATTCAAATCACAAAATTTAAATCACACAATTCAAATAAAAATAATACAAATCAACACAATTCGAATCTATTTACCAAACGGACCTAGTATCATCCCAAAGTACACAATTCAAAACCAAATTACCCAGTACTACACTTGCCATGAATATTATATTTCAAGGTAACTTATGCAAATCCAATTGGTTGAACAAGATATGCAGAACAAACTCATATATCATTTACCAAGAGTCTAATGAGTTGTACTCAAATTTAATTAACAATTTGTTGCCCTAAAAGGAATAAGTGAATTTGCACTAACTCGTACCAATTATCAGCAAAAAATGTTAGCCCTATTTTGTCACCTAATTTCATTTTTATTGTATAGTTGGTTGGTTTTCCAAGATCGAAATTGAAGCTTTATAGCCATTATATGTATAATGAGGGAACAAACCACGTTAAGCTGCTATCAATGATCGAGTTCTAATCAATTTAATGGCGAAATCTTTTATTATTGCCCGATTTGGATCTATATTGGCAGAGAGAAATGATCCCACAATTTTCTCTTTTTTCATTTTTTTTCCTTTCTTTTTTCATTTCATTTTTGAAGGGGATAGAGAGAGAAAGATAATATTACGTTATAATCAAATGACACTTTAGGTATCTCTCTTTATCCATCAAGAGGTACCTTGAAAGTTTCTGCATAATTTCTTCTCTTTATTTTTGATCTCTTGATAACTTCTATCTATTCATTTACATTTGCTTCTTTTTTCTTTTTTTTTTCTTTTTTAAGGACCATCATCTAAGAGTTATTTCTTTTTTTTTTTTTTTTTGCTCTCCTTTTTGTCCGAATAACATAGCTTAACAACACTAAAAAGACAGTGAGTACGAGGTCAAACGATGAGTGTGAGGTTGCGCTCGGATAGTGAGCACGAGGCTTGTGCGTTGCTCATTGTTGCCATTCTTTGCTCATTGTCGTCGGTCCCCACGTTGAACCAAAACTGCTCGAGGATAAGAGAGAGAGTAGCAACTTAACCCCTAGGCAGGTTAAGCTGCTGCTTAAGGCTACACATTTTGAAAAGCCTCTAAAATTTTCCTAAAACTAGGTTATATTTAAGCTAGTATTTAAATTTAAAAGAAAATTAAACTATGATTAATCGTTTTAATTTCTTTTATCTTGTCTATGTTATTATGTTGAGATCTTTTAATCTTCTAGGCCTTACTTCCTTTGAGACCCTTTTTTTTTTTTTTAAGGAACTTTTGAGATGCTTTAGGTATGGTGTTGGTCTTTAAAAACTTTAAAAAAAATTGGGAAAATAAAAAAAAAAAAGCGTGGTTCCTTTAAAAAAAATTCTGAAACTTTATAAAAAAATGGAAATATTTTCCTTCATAAAAAAATCTGAAACGTTGTAAAAAAAATAGAAATATTTATCTTCATAATTTTCAATCTATCTCTCCCTTTCTTAACGTATATTTATATTTTCTAGTTTTTATTCTTCTTCTTTACGTGGTATCTCTTCAATTTTTTGAAGCCAAAATCTCCACTCTAAGGTCTTCATAATAGTACAAACTATTGCTATCTTCTCAACAGGCTCTCTCGGTTAAATCTTTTTTATTGACTTCTTGTCTTCTTGTTGTTTGCTAATCGAAGGTTTTTTTAGTTTTATATTAGCTATTTTGTTTTTGTTAAATTATGTCGTGTTAATTTATACATACCTAAGATAAAAATAAACATGTCAGAAAAAACAAAACAAAAATGAATTTTTGATAGATTTTATTTTGTATGTCTTGTTATCTGTTCAAATTGTATGGTTTGAGAAAAGCTCAACTTGGTTGCCACAAATTGTTTGAGTTGAAACATCTTTATAGTTGGTGGAAAAGCTTTCTGATATTAAATTTTCAATAACATTATCACTTTTAACTGTTTCTTTTTTTCTGATTTGTCTTAGATATAGCAAGTTGTTTTGTTATTTTGAATGATAAAATAGATTTTTACTCTTTTTTTTTTTCAATTCAACGTAGAATATTCCATAACAATTTTTTCCTTTGAAAAGGCCCCTTTTAAAAGCTTCGTTTATGGCCTCAAAATTTGTTGAGTCGGCCTTGGGGAAAGAGAAACGGCTAACCAAATCCGTCGTCATCGTCAAACAAGATACTTTGTTGGACAAAAGAGAGAGGAGAGAGAGAAATAGGGGGAGAGAGAAAGGGAACAGATAGAGGAGAGAGAAAAAAATTAGACTTGTTGTTTGGATATTTAAATAAAATTAAGGATGTTTTGATCTAAACAATTATTTCAATTAAACATTTAAATAGATAGGTGACATTTACTAACATTTCAAGGAGTATATGACTAATTTTACAAAATACACGTTTCCTACTATACCCCTTTTTCTTTCTCTCTGTGTGATCCATCTTGTTTTGTTGGGTGTTGATATTGGGTCTGAGCTGTCTGACACATATTGGACCTGCCTAGTTTGGATAATGTTACTGTATTTTGGTCCAATTAGGGTAGACCACTTCATATAAGGACCAACAGACCACCATATACAAGGACCAATAGAATCCGCACGATAGATTTTAAATTTATTTGCCAAACACGTTAAAACTTAAAAGTTAAAACTTTAATATTATAATATACAAAGGCTTTATATTATAATAAATTTTTACTTTTTATTATAATATGTAAGAATTTTATACTATAATAGTTGAAACTTATTTTTTAACGTGTTTCCAAAACAGAGTCTATAAAATGCTAAATTCTCCTACAAATATTCTTCAAATTCGCTGTGGAATCATGGCTGAGTTGATCTAGATTAGGAAACAACAAGAAAGGAACTTTTAATAACTGGCCAAGCTTCTAGTCTAAGATTTGTTTTTGTTTTCTTTCTATTTTCATAGGAATCATATCTTTCCATATCATAGTTTCAGTTGAGTGTTTGGAGATGGACATAGGGCAGTGAAGTTCTTGGATATAATTGATAGACAGAAGGCTACTTGAGGTTCTTTTACGACAGCACCTTGTAAGGATAATGTATATTTTTTATAATTTAATCTAGTCAAAATCTCATTAAAAATAAGCTTTTAAAAAAAAACCTCATTAAAATAAGGAATACGTAATAGAGAATTACTGATACAGATTTGACTGTGGTTTATTTTTTTCAAGTGCTATAGGAAAATCCCCATATCTTGGCAGGGTAATTCTTGGAAGTCACATATGTACACGTGTAAATAAAACTAAAAGGAATGGGCTTTCGTGCCCCTGAGTCAGCAAAAATAAATAAATAAACAAAGGACAAGATCGTGAGTGGAAACAGGAAAAGTAGGACCACGGGCACTAAAAACCTATGAAATGGGTAGGATAAAAAGAGGGGACCCTTCATATTTCCCTTTTATAGGTTTTTTTCACGTGGCATTAAGGACTGGTAAAAGCTGTGACATATCTAGCAAGTGCGGATTTTTATAAATTATTTGAGGGTTAATATTTAGGTGGTTTCAAGTTTTCGGTTTAAAATGAAAAAGTTTAAAAAATACAATTTTAAATTAATATTTTTTAAAAAATTGAAATTTAAAATTATGTTTAAATATAAAAAAAGTTAAAAATTTGAAGCCCACGTGAGAAAAAGAATTCAATCATCTTAAAATCAAGAGGGGTAGATTTTAGATTTTGATGGGTTTTTGTCTCAAGTGTCTTGTTAATTGTTTGAGATTGGACTTCAAAAAATGATCCAACGCATGCTAAGTCCAAATTTGATTTTAAACTACTTGAAACCCCAAACAAACACCACTTAAGTATGGTTTTAGCTTAAAGGTTAAACTAAAAATGAGCAATCTTTTTTAACTCCACGAGATTATTACCCCGTTACAAATAAAACAGTAGGATATAATTTAAAGAGTATACTACATACTAGACTGAGGCTCATAGGTCTGTTAGTAGAGTGGTTATAAACCCACGAGGATACAAAGGATTTTTCATACTTTTTAAACTAAGGCCCACTGTTTTATTAGTTGTGAGATTTTAACCTCATAGGTTAAATAGAATTGCTCTTCAAAGAAACTGATCAAGAAAAAAAAAACCCATATATATATATATATATGCAAACATAGACGGAGCTAGAAAAATTAGTTAGAATGAGCAGAGCATATATTAACATTATCAAGAAAAATTAAATGAAGGAGATATAGAATTTAGAGGAGCGCAACATAATTTCAAGGGGCCAAATATAATTTTAGAGGAGACGAAATATAATTTTTGTGAAATTTTATATACAATAATGAAAGAAAAAAGTTCATGGGACAGCAAAAGTTTATGGGACAACTACTCATCCTAATCCATGTGCAGCTCCACCCTTATATGCAAAGAAATTGAAATTTTTGCCTTACCCTTCAGGCAAGATTTATTGAATAGGGGGGAAAAATAGGTGGGAAATAGTTATTGTATGATGATAATTGATTAGATAAACAGTTTCATATTTTTCACAAATGAATGAGTGATCTTCCTCAATAAAAGTATTTTTGAGTAGGAAAAAAAAA
>CAMOHE010045456.1:7345-47570 GCA_946598075.1 Artocarpus hirsutus | reverse complement strand
TTTTTTTTTTTAGTTTTATCATCTGTTGACTCTTTGAAAAAAAAAATATAAATATATAAGATAACGAGAATTTTATTACTTGTAAGACTCTTTTGATAAAAATATAAAAGTAAGAAAAAAAATACTCTTAATTAGATTAAATTTGCTTCTAAAATACTTCTTAATTTTTTTCTTAAATAAGATTTCTTGCTTTAGAATTTTTTTTATGCTTTTTAACATCTATATAACATTTTTTTTATAATTTCAAAACATATTTTTATAGTTTTTTAAATTCGATTTATTTGTCCATCTAGACCTTAATCTTACCATATGGAGCAGACGTCGATCAAGTATAATGTGCTAAGTAACTAAAGGCTAATAGATGGTCATCACTCCCTCGTCCTTTAGTTATTTAAGCAATTTGATTTACAAATCAACCAGTGCCATCTTGTCTTCAAGCCATAGTTGCTGCTGTGATACCTTACATGGTTTCCGATTTCGGATACAGAGTTGTCCGCCATTAAATAAAAACTGGATATGTCTTCAAGGTTCATTGGTATCAAATCTAGCGAGCGCTGCTGTGATATCTTACATGGTTTTCGATTTCAGATACAGAGTTACCGGCCATTAAGCAGAAACTGGATATATCTACAAGATTTATTCGTATCAAATCTAACGAGCATAAAGTACTAAACCACAACAAGCATAAAGTACTAAACCACATCACGTAATTTTCAATTAATGAGCATAGAGTTTTGAACCTGCTGAACCACATCAAGTATTCCACCATAAACTTATTTTTTAAAAAATATTTAACACGATAGCATAATTATATAATTTTAAAAAGAGTAATCCCACCAAAAAATTCCTTTGTAAAAGAAGAAAGAATAGCTGGCTTTGCGCTCACCGCGTGGCAGCAGAGATTTATGAGCAATACTACATCGACTCATGTAGCAGGACTCTTGGTGAGATGGTTTTATAGCTTGCCCATGTGGGACAACTTTAGAGCGGATGCCAGAAAACTCCTCATAAATAGCCCCTCTCAAAAATGTTTGTGTGGTTGTTTGATGTCTCCAACTCGCAACTTTGAATCTCTTGGAAAACAGTTATTTATGATGGATTTTAGAGAGGTGGAGATCCTAGTAATAGTTGATTTTTTGTACAAAGAAGAGCTCAACATTTTTAAGCCTTTCAAACAGCACCTCCATATACGTCAGAGCGCCTTATAGTTAAGCTCGTAGATACTGGGTTTAGATTTATTTGAAAGAAAATTACCTATTGGAGCTCAACATTTGTTTGGGTACTCTATAATCTGAAAGTTCGCATCACTTCAATATTATGGGATAATTGTTCATTTCTTTTCTAATCACTCCCTTTGTAAGACTCGCCAAAGTATTTATATTCGTTCAAATATAAGTCTGATTCTTTGACCTATTCATGTCTATGGGAGATTGTTTCATGATGGTGTTATGGTGTGTACATTTCCTGTCTACATCTTGTTCCTCTGCTAAACAGAAATAGTAGTTTGACTCGTCATTTGGCAATTCTAAAATTCAATTTGGGATTAAAAAAACTAGTTAGTAGTTCTGAATATTATGCATCATATTCATGAATTGAGTATTCACATTACAAAAACACCCGTTTATTTTCCATTTTCTTCCTGCATGCTTCATCTTATATTTGAGAATAGGTCATCTGTAACAATTTTCACCGAACATATTCTTAGTAACGCAAATTTTATCCCCCCGTATCATTCTATTGTTGTTGTTCAACTGGAAAGTCCGAGCCCCTTTTTTGTGCATACACCCCGGTGTCCTCCTCAACAGAGAATGGTGGAGACGTGGAAGATCATTGGCGTAGTGCCTTTCCACTCCAACAAGAAGTCATGACATAATTGTAAGAGCTTGTGAATAATGGACGGAATATACCAAAGTTCCTTCAACTTTTTGCCATATACAGAAGGTCTTTATAAGCCTTTCACTCCTATACAAATTAGTTGTGGACATGCATACATGCAAAGCTGAGAGCTTTTAAGTTCTCCAAGCAGTTGTCCAAAATTCAGACAGATATACGAAATACATAGTTACAACAAGACATTGTTGAATTCGCCTTTCTTCAAGAAAGGGGCATGAAGAGATTTGCAAAGTTGCTTACTTTAACAGATCGGATATATCCTTCCTGGGACTGGAACTGATAACAACTGGAGAATTGGAAAGCACGTCTTCATCATTTGAAAGTTGTACATGCTCAAGTTTTGCACGACTATTTTCGCCTTCACAGGAATCATCGGGAGATGATCCCCATATTTGCACAGTTAAGCTTCCACCTGGAAGGAAGTGAAGTGAAGTTAATACAGAAGTGAATGGTAAAGGAACATTAAAATTTAACCTTTTCATTTTTTAATTTTTAATGATATTCCCTTTGCTGTACCAAGAAATTATTCTGATTTATTAGAAAGAAGTAGGGGACTTTGCTTGCATGCTACCATGTACATGAGTATAAATTTGCATGTGAGACTCATGTAAAACATTTATCGAATTATATTTTGTGCTAACACATGGCAGAACTTAATAATTGATGCAAAAGCCCAGTTGGTGTTAACAAGAAGTAAGACCTAAAGAAGTAACAAGCGTAACAACTCAACGTAAGCTAAAGAATGGTTACCTAGAACAAGAGCGGCCCCAACCCAACCAGCAGTACCCCACCTTTCCCCAAGGAGAAACCATGCAAAACCACCACCCCAGACTGGCTCCAAGGCATAAATTATTGCAGTTTCTGTAGCAGATACATCACGCATTGCAGCCATCTGTCCAGTTTGAGCATTTACGTTAGCAAATGTTGTGTGAAAGAAGGAAGAAATGCTTGAGATTTTCTCAACTCTTTGCGCCCCACCACACACCACCCCCCACCCACTCTGTGATCACTCAAACAGGGTTTTTTGAATTTAACTTGAAAAAAAAAAGTTCTTTTCACTTTCTATGATCTCACACCATTTGCTTTAAAAATACAAAAGCACTGAAAAGGGTAAAGCAGCTTACTTCCCCCCATAAGCATAACCCAGATGAGAAAATGCCTGTATATATAGCAGGTATCCATGGAAACGCAATCATCCAGTCCCAAAACTGTTCCCATGTCCATAATGATAAATTGCACTCCTGTAAGCCTCCTGACCAACCTCCAACAAGATACCATAGAGTTGAAAAGACAGCAACAACACAAACCTGAACAGAACGTAAGAAAATTTGAACTGTTCATGCTACAAATCATGATTAACTAGTTGGATCGGTCAAAGAATACATTAAAGAAAACAGACTGACCTCATATCCAAGGAGAGGTATGAATTTGTCTTTGCTGGTTTTTCTAGCTATATGTTCAGTTCTTAGCATATGCACACCAAAAAACAGTGCACTTAAAAAGTTCAAAAGATCTCCAACCTGAAAAGATATACAACAAACTAGTTGAGAGAGAGAGAGAGAAAGAGTAATCCGTAGAGAGAGAATAATCCGTAACCTTTAGCAAACCATGATTGTCCTATTTACCAATAAAGCTTAATTTAACTTTATTTCACAATTTGTTTAATCCACAAAGAACAAGAGGACACTTACACATGGTGGAGATCCACTGGATTCGAGCATTGCAACTCCTAAAACAGCCATGAGGGAACCAAACCAAGTACGGGCAGGAACTACCGCTCCTAACATACCATCAAGCAATGGAACCACAATTACCTGATGAATGAACCCAGATTATACAAAATTGTACCTTCAGGTACTCCGTCCTAGCAAAAGGGTTTGCTTTAATTTGCACTACACTGACTGTAGAAACTTACTGTGAGCATAGATAAGGATGTTGCGCGTCCAGCACCAGACGTTAACAATCCCAGTGCCTGCATTAGATACCCTAGGCTAACCCAGAAACCCAACTCAATCCCAGCATTACGCGCATGGACGGCATTTTGTGCTCGCCATACAAAGGGGATAAACGGAAGAGCAAATCGCACAACAGTGAAGGATGCTGGGTCAACGATTGCTTCAACTTCTTTAACGACTGGGTTGCTACTGGCTACAACAAGAGATAACTAAAAGTTTAGCAACGCAGCATTCACTTTCGGCACACACAATACAAAGACTTCCTAATGACGAATAAAATAGGCTCATAACCAACTAGCTACGGCTACCAAACCAAACATGAATCTATGATGACCAACTACAAGTTAAAGAACAATGTGACATTAAAATGATTCTCTCCTAGTCCTTCAACCAGCACAAAGGAAAATGAAAGAATGCTTGCTAAATGATAGCCTCAACATAATCCTTTTGATCAAAATTTGATTTTTTTCTCGCATTTTCCATTCCATAAGAAATATACTTCATACTTGTATAGCACATTACATCACTTGGTAGAAATTTCAAATAACCCGTGTGTCACCAAAACTTGCATTGACAAAAAGAAATTACTTGGAAAAGGAAAAACAGCATAACTCTGGTTTATCACAATATATTTTTTTATATCCTCTCAAGAATATTAAATTGATATTACAAAAAAAATCAAAATGAGGATAAATCAACTCTATAAAACGCATCGCATCTATTACGAACTGATTTTAACGCCACAAGATATGGAAACAAACAAAAAGGTTCCAAAATTTTCACGAAAGTTGATGGCACCGGTATTAGCAGAAACACAGATTAAAATATTATAAACCCACAATCAGTTTCTCTTTAATCTTTTTTCCCATCAAATTCTTAACAACTAAAAAAAAGATTAAGAAGAAAAAAAGAGATTAGAAGATTACAGTAAACAAGAGTGATTACGTTGAGCAAAATGATGCTCCGAACTTTCTTGGAGGCGAAAAATATCCGTCGCCACTGAGATCGCTTCCCAAACAACGACTTGAAACTCAGGCTCGGTTTTCCCGACATCGGACTTGATTTTGAGCTCGAGCAATGGCAATCCAGATGTACGGACCTTCTCGGGCCCTGTTTGGCATTCCAAGCCGGGGTCGAAGACGAAGAAGAAGAAGAAGAAGCAGAAGCGGCAAAACGTAGTCGTTTCGGCGGAGTTGTGTGGAAGGAAAAGAAGGCGTATTGATTGCGTAATGAAGAGGAAGTACAGGAAGAGTAAAGCTTGATGGTGAAAGAGGATGGTGAATTCCATGACTTTCCAAACAGTTGTTGGGAAGCCATGGCCGAGCTCGCGGAGAGCTCTCGAGACTGAAGTCCTAGGACCGAAAGGAAAAATTAATACAGCTACTTAGATCTCGACACGTGGTAAACTTTTAGACATTAGATTCGTTGTAGAAGTTACTAGAGTGCCCCTTGAGATTAGGTGGCTGTTTTTTGACAGGTTTGCCGCGTTGATTTACGGTGGGTTGCGTTACAGGAGATTTACAAGACCAATCGGATTCAGTGGTTGTTGCTCTATTAAACGGCTGTTTGGTTCGTAAAAACCAGTTAAATTCAGTTATAAATTGTATAAAATTTTTATATATTATAATATTAATAAAAAAAATTATAATATAAAATTTTCATATATTACAATAAAAATAATTTTAACTAATATCTCCCTCTATCTTTCTAAACACTTTATAAATCTCGGTAACCTTTAGCTTTCAAAAAGCTTCAACGTTTGCTTTGGATCATAAAAATGCGAACAATTATCTCTCGTACGATCAGATCTTTTTCAAAGTTAATGAGAGAAATAAAGGGAGGTAAAGGAGGGAAAAAGAAGTCAAAAGAAAAATAAATTTCGAGAGAAATTAGAACCTCAATTCCAAACCGGAAGATTAGCATGTCATGCTCACACATGTGCGCAGTAATTGTCAACGTGCTTGGCACTTTTGCCTCACGAGCTTTTCTTAAATAAATAAATAAAAAAAGGAAGAAAACCTGCTTGTTAGATTGCACTTGTAGGTCCTATGAGTTTGACTTGAAATTTTAAACTAAAAACGAAGTAGAATGTAAGTGAAAACTATTAAAACGATGGTTTGAATTGCGGCTGCCAATCTAAGGGTTCTAATTTGCCAAATAGTTGCAATGTCTCTCTTTTTTTACAGTTTCAACGTCCAATGTAGGGGTTGATTTGGAATTCTGAGTGATTTGTTATGACTTTAAATGAGATTTATAGGGTGTTTGGAAGGTGGTAGAAACCAGTGGTGAGAACCACTTTTACTGTAGCATATGAAAAATTTACACTGTAGCAATTTTTTTATTGTTACTGTAGCATGTGAGAGCTTTTTACTGTTCATAACTGATTTTGTGGTGGGAACAGCAGTTCCCACCACTTTGCCAAACACCCCCTTAAAAATTTATGGTTGAAGATGCTGGTTGTTGACATTTTGTTTGCTAACTTAATCGTAGTTAGTAAAGTTATATATTTATATCCATTTTTACAAGAAAAGGGCGTTAAGAGTTAAAATTAAAAGTTGAAAAGACAAATTGTCAAAGCTCGAAAAGTTGAGAAAGAAAAAAATTACTTAAAATCCAATTAAGTTAGGTGGAACTTCTAAGAGGGGTTTATTAGTTTAATCAATTTCTATATTTCTTTTATTTGTGTTACTTTCATTTAGGAGTGAATATCAAATGGGTTGGGTGGATTAACCTAGCAAATTAAAATTCAGATGGGTTGATTTAAAATATAGCCCACCCAATGAACCCAAACTTTAAAAACAACTCACCTACTTAAAGCTCAGATGGATTGAATGGGTTAATGGGATTGAGTATTATAAAGAAGAAAAAAAAACAAACTAATAATTTACCTAAATAAGAAATATATAAAGGAAAAAGCTAAAATTCTCCTATTAAATGTCTAACAAAGCTCAAATATATAAGTAATACCTAACAAACAAAACATAATAAGAGCTTAGTTGAATGTTATAATTATTGCTTGGTAAGACAATGCACGGGTTCAAATCTATGAAACATGTGAAATTGCTAACATGTCCAGAAAGAAAGAAAATTATCAAATGATTGTTTTATTGCAAAGCACGACAAGTGGGGATCAATTAGAGAAATACCGCTTTTGAGACATTATTTTTTAATGCCACTACTTTCAAAAGAAAGTTTAAAACATGCTACTTTTAAAGAGTATAAAGACATAACTGATCACAAAAATTATAGATTAGGGTAGGCAAACAAGTGTTATTCTGGCCTTTTAACTTAAGAGAAATTATATGAATTAAAAGAAGAATTAATAAATGATAGAACACAATGATGATGGTAAATAAGTGGTATACCACATAATTTACTCTATATGTGAAAACCATCTATAAAATCACCAAAATTGGGCCATATGCAATATGCTGTATAGAATGGTGGGCTTAGCTAAAATTAGAACATAGCTAGGAGAAATGGCACTTTTTTCTCCTTTCGATCAACTCCTCCAAGGAATTTCACATTTTCCTCCATTATCTTTAAAAAGCCTGAAAAAATAACATTTGGCATTTAGCAATAGAAGTTGCGTAAGTTTTGGTAATTTATTGTTTTGGTATGGCATTTTGAGTATGTTTTTCTTTTTTCTTTTTTTTTTTTTTTTGTGAATTACGGTTTTTTATTTAGTTACTGTATTTTGTATTGATTACAGGAATTAGGCTAGTAGATTATTGATATTAACATAACAGATTATGCTTTGATGACTTGGGGTGAAGAAGTTTGGTGATGTGTACTCTTTTAGGAATTAATCAAATAGATTAATTATTAATCTGCCATATTTTATAGTGGCAATTGACGTGGGCAACTGGCATTGTAGACAGCCAATGACTTATGTTTTTCTTCGAGGGAAACCAATGATTTATGTTAAAGGCAATATAATCTTATAGCTTACTGATTTTAATCTAGTAGATTACTCTCCGACGACTAGCAACCCCCCATGGTCAATGTTGATTTTGATGAGACGTGGTAGATTACACGTGCTAATCTAGTAGATTACTCTCCCATGGCCGACCAAAGCATTTTTCGCAAAACACATTTATTTAACCCTTATCTAACTTAAGAGAGAGAGAGAGAGAGAGAGAGAGAGATAGAGAGAGAGGTTCTGGAGTGGCGGAAGTCGAAGCTGCTAATTTTCTTGTGGAATTTCTGTTGGTTTAAAGCATGCATTGATGTCTAATATGGTAATAAATAAATAAACAATTCAAAGTCCTAACCTTATTCTTCATTATCCATAATTCCACTTTTTGATTCGTAGCTAAATCAAATTTGACAAATACTGGAATATAGCTTTTTGATGCTGATCAAGTGAATTCTGATCACTGAAACAACTATTCAGTTTCACATTCAGTTTGTAATCCAACTAGCAGTGAACTCAAAGAGCTCAACATCTTCAGTGACATTAAAACTGCACACAACTTTCGGTTTTTATGCTGCAATTTTTGTCATTTCTGACCAATCTTCTTGAATCTTTTCCGTTGTGATCTTTCTGTCTCCACACAGGAATTTGATTTTGAACTTTGAAGCCAAAAATCATCACTGCACGTATTGAAGAGCAAAAAATTCAGTATAGTAGCCGACAAGAGGAAGCTGACACAATTGTCTGTTGGAAAAAACTGCACCACTCTAAACATGAACTTAAATATTTTTGGCCCTTGAGATATATGGTAGGTCAAAAATTGTACCCCACGTTTCCGGGAAAAAAAAAAGGTTTCACTGCATTGCACATGCCATTATTCACTCCACCGCACTATAGTACATTTAAATTATTATACAACATTTTAGTCATTCAACTTAAATGGTTCATCATCATTTCTACACCCGGGAAGGTAGCAGTCCTTACAGGGGGCCCTCCTGGGGTGGGTCCCTGGTATGATGGTCAATCAGAGTCCATTGAGAAGTACTGATATTGGTTTTGGTGTTGAGCTCACTTGCAAAGGAGTACTACTTCTGTACTTGAATGTGAATTTTTACAATCAATCTCATCATGTTTCTCACGTTAAGAACTTGATCTTATGGATAATACTGAAGTAAAACTAAATCTTTCATTATTGACAAAATCAAGCATTAATTGTCTTGTTTACAGAGGATCATAAGGGTAAGGTTTTTAAAGCTTTAAGCACATACTTTTCTTCGTTTAATGAGGCTAGCGATGGCTTTCTGAAATCAAGAAAGATTCGATTGGAAAAAATTAGTTGCTACAAAAAGTCAACAATTTCTTCTTGGGTATAGGAAGTTACAGACATGCCACACGTCATATATATATATATATATATATATATATATATATATATATATAAGGTTGCGAGGAAAAGTTTCCTTCTTGTCTCTCTATAATCCAAGTCCACTTTTATATGCTTTGGAATTCTTCAACCGCGGACTTGACTTTTGATACAATGTTTGACTTTGTTTTTGGAAATCAAGGAGTCTTGTCTGTTGAGGCTATTGTGTTTGAGCAAGCCTACTCATTCTCGTTCGGTTGATTCGGGACTAGACATGGTGAGTTTCCCTTTTTTTTTTTTTTTTTTAATATTTCTGATGTGAGATATCCCGACTCACCCGAATCAAGATGAATGGCATTTTTCATTTTATATGCTTCATGTTCGCAATGATCTATTAGTTGAAGAATAATAATTAGTCTCTATTAAGAGAGCTAATATTGCCGTCATCCACGTTGATTATCTTTCATTCTTTCGTTTAGAATGAAATGAGTTTTAAACTGCACGTCGACAGAATAGCATTAAAGACATTTGTTAAAATAATACGACAAAAACAAATAACAAAAACACGTATAAATTTACATAGAAATCTTAAATAAAAAAAAAATCATTGATAGAAAAAAAAAATTACTAAACTCAAAAAAAACTATAAAGCTATGGTGATCATGGTGGCTAAAAGTCAATAGTATCAAATTCTAATATAATATATCATATATATAGACATAAACAAACTCTAATACGTGATATAACCTAATAACTTGATCCCTTTGTTACCACTACAAATCTCATAAAAAATCTTATATTTGTTCTTTTACTACAATTATCGTACTGCAAGCTATTTAAGTCAGATCAAACTAAACTTAAATCATCATAAAAGTGAATTTTTGGTCAAAAAATAAGAATTCTTCTTAAAAAGTCATAGTTCAAACACACACTATGCAATATAATCTCTTTGTTGACCGTTGCTCTTTCATCATACGGGCACAATTAGACCTGTCCTCTATTTCTTTGGCACACCACAACTTGGGAGATAACGAGACAGCTGATCCAAAAATAAGGTCATCGGATTTCTCCTTCATGCAAGATCGGAAAATGCTCATTTTGTCTCAATTCCTAAATCATTTTACTGTCCTGTGAGGCTCATAGAATAGGGCCTAGGCTAATAGACTGTTTGGCTGTAAAAGGTCTCAGGGTATTTGAACGGAGTCTGTCCAATTCTGACGTGTCAATAGTGCTTTTAGCAATGACTTTTTGGAGCAACATAATTAATATAATTTTTAGGCCGTATAGGTGGATTCCAGCGATGCTACGTTTAGCCACCTATCGCCACTCCATTACCTTAAATTCAATGGCTATGTCAATTAAAAAAAGGTGCCATTCTTTTTTTTTTTCAAAAGATTGGGAGGTAAGCTTTTGTTTGGTAGATCGGCAATCAAAAAACAGGATAAATTTTTTATAAATTACAACAAAAATAAAAATTTGTTACAATATAAAAATTTTATACGTTACAGTTTTAAATTAATATTTTTAGTTTCAATAGTTTTTTTAAATATTTTACAAGTTTTAAGACTAAAGTTTTAACTTTTACAATATAAAATTTTTATATGTTACAGTATTTAAGTTTCAACTTAATTCTTTTATGAACATTCTCTTTCTTTTACCCTTTTTTTTTTTTTTTGGATACTGTTATAGTAAAGGTTTTGGTGTTTGGATGGTAAAGAACTAGCAAAACGTCTGGAAAACTTGTAGCCATGTCTTTGAAGTATCCAAAAGCCTCTTTTGACAACATAATTCAAATTTAAAAAAAAAAAAAAGCTTTTTTTGATTGTTTCGTTATTATGTTTTTTTTCATAAAATTTAAATTATTATGATATTTTAAATTCAATTTATTGTCTCGAACCTTCAAACAAACTACAAATCTATTACCCCGAATTTCTTATCTCATTGATTGTTTTATCAATGTTATTTTGCCATATTATCTAATTTTAGAATTTGATCTTATATAAGATATTAAATACGAAAAATACTCCAACAATAAAATAAGCTTTCAATATAATATTAACAACATTTAATGGAACACAAAATTGAGACAACATATTTGGATGTGTCCTTGAAAATGTTAAGTAAGATCAACTATAGTTTTTTTAATTACCAAAAAAAAAAAAGCAAACAAACGAAAACCTATACTATTTTCTCTATTGAATCAACCACATACATGCTAATTTTATACAAGTAAAGATCAATTTATGAGTGCAAGTTTTATATGAAAGTTTACTACAATAATCAATGGCTGAAAATGGACAATATATATTCCAGTTCATTTGCACGATGAATAATAAGCAAATTAAATGGACTAAATCCTTGGAGTCCATCTCTTGGATGTACTGCTCACTGACAAGACGTCGTTTGTTTTAAAGGAATCAATCAATGCAAATCATGTGGAAGCCCTCAGCCTTAAAAGTTTAAGAAATTTAAATTGTGTTTGAAAAACTTTACAAATTATAATATACAAAAGTTTTATGCTATAATAAATTTTTATTTTTTATAATAATATGTAAAAATTTTATACCATAATTAACTAAATTTTGTTTTTTTTTAACTTTGGAGATGAAGCCAGCTTTCTTTCTGTTTCCAGTTTAAAGTATAAACGAAAAGCCTGTGATTTTCCTGGAATGCAGAATGCTTATTGGGAGTTGGAGACGGATACTACAAACAAGGGATGGAAACCTTTGCAATCAAGTAGGATTCTTCCTCTGATTCATAAAGGCAAAGAGTTATGGGTTTAAAGCTGCTGTGACTTTTGAGTAAGAGATTATGGAGACAACCAAAAAAAAAAAAAAAAAGGCACCATTGGGATCAACAAACATGTTGAAACACTTAAACAGTATGTCGTATTCTTGTCCAAAGTGTTGATCTATTCTTCTTTTTATGATCAACTTAGTGCATCCATGACTTTAGAATTGTACTTCTCTTCTTGAACCTCTGCTAAGAGAAAAAAGACTCTTTCTGGTGTCACATAAACCAAAACCTTCTCCTTTTCAAAATAAATAAATAACAAAATCATTTTTCTTTTCGTGAAAAAAACACTACAATTAATAGAAAGTAGATATTTTGTGTTTAACATTCCAATCTGATGCCTCCTAATATTATTTTTTTCTTTATAAATTACCATCTTCTAAAGCCAATGTATTTTTTTTATTTTCCCCTAGACGCAATTTATAAAGTACTTAATACAAGGATGGAGACAACATAAGCCCAAGTGACTCATTTTTAAAAAAAATTTGTATTTTGTCCCTTTTTTTCTTATTTTGTTTATTTTGTCTCTTTAAATTTCCTAATCTCAAACTTCATTATAAAAATTTTCTCTTACACCTAAGTTTTTGTTTGATGATGCTTTTACTTATTTGCCCCTTTAAATTGTCTATTTCCAATTTCATGCAAAATGTGTTAAAAATTTTCATTTATATCGCTCGTTTTTGCTTGCAATTATACATTGTTGATTAATTTTTGTTTGGTTGTAATTATTATTTAAAATTTAAAAACCCCAGTAAATAAAAATTAGAAGGTGTGGTTACAGGCATGGCTTAGGTAAATCGCATCCGACTCCACCTAATAGTAAAGAGTTTGAAATCCCTCGTCTCCAAGTTCAAAAAAAAAAAGAAAAAAAGAAAAAAAGAAGCAATTCTACTCATATTTCAATATGTAGAGGAACAAAGAGTAAAAAAGATATATAATAAAAATTGGGAGACAAGTAGTAAAAAATAAATAAATAGACCAAACATTTAATAATTATTATAATTTAAAATTTTAAGGGATATAAAGATAAATGATCTTTTTAAAAGTACTTTTGAAATAAATGATTATAACTTTTTAAAATTAGACAAATGTTTGTTTATCAGTTATAAGCTTTTATTACTGATAAACGGATATTTGTCTAATTTTAAAAAGTTAAGGTCATTTATTTTAAAAAGACTATAAAAAAAACCACCCAACCCAATTCCTCAAATTTTAATTTAATTTTTTTACTTATTAGTTTATCATCGATAAATAACTATTTGTCCAATTTTAAAAAATTATGGTTATTTATTTTAAAGAGGCCACAAAAAAGACCATCCAACCTAATTTCTCAAATATTAGTTTAATTTTCTGGCTTAATTTATCTTTGGTTAGAAAATGAAAAATTAATAAATTTGGGCTGTTCAAATTTCAACTATTTCAATAAGATGTGACTCCATGATAAAGCATTTCAACTATTTCATTTTTTTTTTACTATATGCTTGAAAAAGGCTTGTGCAGTAGAATCAGGTTAAAGGCCTCTCTTTCTAAACCTCTAGTAATACTGCAGTGAAAGGGGTAAAAGAACCAATATGCCTTGAACTTTTCCCACGACAGAATCAGAAAGTTCATAACAATAGTAAACATGCACGTTTTTCACAGCAAACCCAAAAGACAAACTCCACCATTTTTCTTCGGTCAAACAATAGAAATATGTCTCAAGTCATGTGGTTAATTCCCAAGACTTCCACTGCCTAATTTTCAATTCCCTTTTTTTCCATCTTATTTGTTTGCTAGTACAATTAACTAATATTATTTCTTGATACTTGACCATAAAGAGATCTCATCAAAAAATGAAAAATCAACCATATAATGATCAGCAAATTATGCATTAAAATCCCCTTGAATTCACAGTCCCCAATATATATGAATTATATATGATATACCTAAAAAGTTCTCTATAAAGAAAGAAACATCTCCTAGGTATTGAAATTTTCAAATTACTTCTTTAAAATCTAATCCTTTTCACTGAGGAACATTCCTATTACACTACAAATATTTACCGAGGCAAGTTGAATGGTACAACTCTGCAGTATATTTCTTGAAACCGAATACGTACAAAGAAAGACCATACCCTTTAATAAAAGATTATGATCATCCAGTTGTACATGCATATATATATATATATATATGTACGTATATATATGAATACGACCTACATTGATTGTCAACATTAATACGACGTGTTTGAGGTGGTTGACGACGTTGGGATGAAATTTCAAACCTTTTTTTTTTCCTTCTCTCTAGACCTACTTTGTGAACATAAGCAGGACCATTTTTTTTTTTTTTTTTGCCAGCTAGGAAGATAAATATGAGCACTAAATTTGCTATACACTATCACATTTTGTAATATATTTATATTTGATGTTGATAATTCATTGATATTAATAGAAGGAAATTAAGGAAAAAATAATAATTTGTAGCTTAATTAATAGTTAGCATAAGAAAAAGTTTTGAGGTGGGTGGAAGCAATAAACAAGAGTTTTATGGGAATTGACAAATGGAGAGATGAGGTAGTTGTAGTGTCATCAAGCCCCTATTTAACTCTAACATAAATGTGTGTGCTCTATGATGACCTCCAAGGCCAACATTCATTTCATGGGTTTCCAGCCCCAAAAAAAAAAAAAAATGAAAAGGGAAAACATTCATTTCATGGGGAAAGTTCCAACCTTTAATCTATTGAGCATATATTATACCAAAAAAAAAAAATCACTTTTGAACAACATGATCTTTTCTAAAGGGAATCTTTTGAACTAAGCAAAAGCTTACTTTAGAAGAAATAACTTCTTTTTTGAAATAATCAATGTAGTTTAAAATAAGTAACTGTTCTCTTCTCCAGCCATTTCTAGGGGTTTTTTTTAATTACTTATAAAGAGTTCAGTTGACACAACTCATTCCGAGAAAATTTCTATTACATTTTTTATACTAATCTCGCCTTGAAAGGTTGAACTTTGTTTTGTCCATAGGTGAGACATATGGGACAGCAATTAAATTATAATATGGACATTATACGCTTCTACAAATCTGCTCATAGAAACCAATATATTCTTTTGTATAAAGAAAGATTGAGTAATTAGCATATTGCAAGTGTTCAACAAAATATATATATATATAGCATATACAAGTGAAGATAATCTATATATTTTCAACATGTATACGACTTCTCTTGTTTAACCTGTCATCGTTAAGTGCTTTACTAATAAAGGCCCTACCCTAATTGATCTATTAGGTGGTGCTCATTTATTGTGAGAATAACGTGATTTAAAAAGCTTTGTATTTTAGTTTTTATATATTTTATAATAGATGATGAAAATATGGTTACCGCGGACGCTAAGCATGTGTGGTTCTATTTACGTATCTTTCTTTTGTGAGTGGAAATCACTTATATTATGTTACCTTATACAAATATTATATAATATTGCCTGAAAATTTTTAGAGTAAGGTATATTATATGACAGTCAGTACTCAGAAAAAAAAGGTACTTCATTTAGTGAGAGAGAGAGAGAGAGAATGAGACATTTTAGCACGACAGAACTGAACGAGGCAAAAAATTTCCAAACAGGAAAGAGGCCAAAGGGGCAGCACATTTCTTTGCATTGATCATTAATATCATGTGCCTCAAGCATAAAAATTTCTGCACCATATTACAATGCGCTAGGTGAGGGTATAGATATAATACACACACACATATATATAGTATCCTTTGAAAAAAAAAAAATCAAATGAAAATAAAATAAAATTAAGCGCCTTGGCCCATGGACAACCGGCATACCCTTTCCTTGAAAGGAAAAACAAGAAAAAACAAGAATTGGGGGTGCGGGTGCATTTAAGTCAAATGATACAGACGGGACTTCTAGGAATAATCAATCAAAGCAGTCCCACAGCACTCAGCCAAATATTTAAAGCCCTGAAAGTCCACGTGGCCCACTAATGAACGTTGATTTCCCTCACGAGTGGGTTGGATATTTCAGACGTTTGAGGACCAGTTTCGGGATTATTTGGAGTGGATTAAACGTTACTTGTAAAATTGAGGGGTATTTCAGTCAATTCAAGATTGCAAAGTGATGTAGCATTAATTATTATAATATTTAGTTGGCAAATGGGATATTAATTAGATGGTGTGAGGTCCATGGCAGTGAATATTAACTACGACACATTCCTGTATAGAATCAGAAAACAATGGCCTATACCTTTCCTATATATCACCTAGGAGACCTAGGTTTGTTTGTGTTTTTATTTTTTTCCCCTTTTTCCTAATGAGATGTCCTTGTTTTGGTAATGAGCCTTTGGGTAATGCCTCAATTTTACGCTATTTAACCATTTGTGGTCGTTTAGAATGACTTAAATCGAGCCGTTCAGTTTATCTAATCCAAAAGCTGTTTTTAAACGTATTTGGCTCAACAAATAGATTCAACTTTTAGCGTTTATAAGCTGTTTAAGAACAAGTTATTTTCTTAGTGCGTATAAAAAGTTTTTTATTTATATTTTTAACCCTTGATTTGCCACTAACAAATTATAATTTCCATGCATATTTTCGTATTAATTATATTACTTTTATACTAATAAGAGTTTTTGACTTATTCAACTAAACTAATCAAGTTCAAGAATTTTTTTAAATCTTTTTTATGTGTTATCTAAATACTAATAAAAATCTCCTTTTCATGTACTATCTAAATACTTGTAAAAATCTTTAACTTACGTTTCTCTTTTTTTATTATTGAAAAGTAAAATTAGAAACAATCCCAAACAAGTCTCTCTTCCTTTTAGAGAACCAATGATGCCCAAATATACATACATATGTATATGTGCGTGGACAGGTTTTTAAATCCATTCTTAGGTGTTAATTTTTTATAACTAAGTTAATTGTTAAGTAATTCTTATAGTTAGTATGTTGTTAAATTAATAAATTTATATGATCTAGCAAAATATGCCTGGGGGATGGTCAATGTAACATAAAATTGAGGAAGAAGCAAGGAAAAAAAAAAGAATATTTCGTTAAAGTAATATTGCAACGATATATAGCATGCGCTCGTAATAGTATATACAGAAGATATCACCTAGCTATTGTAAAATTTGGACGTGACTTCCAATTATGTGTTTGGTGCCAATTTATTTCTTGGACATCTATCAGTAAACATAGAATTGAAATACACAAACTCTGATGTGTGCAATTAAATCATTTTCTTCACATGATCAAAACCAATATTTGTTGCATGCACAATTAATTGCATCTTAGATAGACATGATTTTATATAGACAATCTAGTAACTGACATTCTTCCCCACTTTAAGGAATGATGAAAGCTATTATGTCTATAGTTAACGGAGACTTATCGATGTCATGGAATATTTGGGAGAAAAAAAAAACATCATATATACAAAAAAAAGTTTCAAAGTTGATATAAAAAAGATGATAATAATCACTTTTCAAATTGATTGAAACAATTATTACATAGCACGTTAACTATTAAGGAAAAACAAAAACAAAACAAAGTAAAAGATCAAGAGTAACATAGTGCATAGAGTTTAAAAAAAAAAATTTATTCGTTCTTTTTTGCTTTGAAACAAAATTAACGGAAACGCCAAAGAAAAGAGAAGAGAAAGAAAAAAAAAAAAAAGAAAGAAAGAAACAACCTTACCCTAATTGATTAGTTCACAAACCTTTTTGTCATTTTTCTCAACTTTTACACATGTTCTGAAAATAGTTGATATATACTCTATTTTCTTTCCTGCAAAAAGTACTGTATATTCTCAGGCACAAAGATAATTTCATATATGTATGTTGCCAGTGCATTGGATCCCTTCTCTAGGGCTTCCAAACCAACGCAAAACCAAATTAGAAACTGGCCCAAACAAAAAGAAGTAGATGAAGAGGAAGAACTACACAGTACTTAATTCAAACACAATGAATTGTAACAGAAACTACAGAGGAGAAGCTGATACAGCCAAAACAAAGAAGCACTACTAATTACTGCAAAAGAAACAAGAGCATTAACACTAGCCTCCCCATATTTCCCTTTCTTTTTTTTTTTTTTTTACTTTTTGGCCCCTCAAATTCCTTTCCTGTCATTCTCACACCATTGCTACACTGCCCCATATAACCAACCATCTCCCATTAAATCCCCCTTTGAAAGGCTACAGCTATGCTCTCGATCTCATAATTTTCTAATATTTCGGAATTAAATAAAAAAAAAGAAAAATGTGATCATAAACTTCAAAATCATCTTACAGTGATGTTTGCTTTTTTTTTTTTTTTTTGGGTTCACTAGTTGTGAAGAGGATTTGGACCTGTATGAACTAATCTCTTGTCGTCTCCATATAGTGTGTCCGGATATTCGCTGCCGCCATTATTGCTGTCGTTCGGACTTAACGGCGCATGAAACGACGTTGTCTTTGTCTCTACAAAACGTACTTTCCTCGGCAGTGAAGGGGACAGCGACGACCGATATAGCCGGCCGTTTCTGTCAACTACTTTCGCCGATGATGAGAAGCTCAAATGACAGAAAATTAAGATGACCCAGAAGAAGAAAATTGCAGCTACTTTATAATTACCTCCACCACGTGAAGACCGGCCTTTCCCTGTTGTACAGCTTCTGTCACTTTCTTTACCTTGCATTTGCACCAAACTGGAGATATATACTTCTTAAATCTATATATATATATAAGCAAGAACAAGCCAAAAGAAGACCAAGAAAAGCTTGTTGAGGTTTTAATGCTGTACAAGAGTGTGAAATGGAAGTGGGTTTGGTTGAACTTGAACAAAGGAAGCTGGATTAGCTAGAGAAAAAAGAAAAAGGAGGAGGAAAAAAAAAAGGAATAATAATAAGAAAATCAAATTTGGTTTCTATTCCTCGTCTCAAGGGTCTAGTCACATGTTCCTGGCCCTTGATTCCTGGAACCTTCTTATATTTTCTTATTTTCGCTTTCCGAACCTTTGGTTTTTGCACCTTAATTTCTTCTCTCCTTGAATTTATCTGTTTTTGGGCCTGTGTTTTTCTATTATGTTTGGGATTACATATAAATATCTATATATATATATATATATGTATATATGTAAAAATGTACATATATATTGTTTTGTTAATTTTTTTTTTTTTTTGGGTTTTTCATGCTATACTTGGAGATGGTGTGTGGGACTGTCCAGTATTAATAGCCGTTGTCTCTGGAATGCATTCAAAATTTTATATGAAAAAATGATGTACAGCAGGCATTACTAAACAAACTCGGTAATCGTACCAATCTTTTTCCTTGTCCACTATATCAACTTGATTTTTACTGCGAATTTTTTCACTTAAATGCAAATCTCTGCCAAAATATTAGTCAACTTTTCTTTTCTTTTTTTCTTATCGACTATTTGACTAAATTGCCCCTTGATACTTTTCCTTCTAGTTTATTTTCTTTTATTTATTTATTTATCTCTTTTTTGGTTCTTTCATTTTCTTTAGTACTACGACTAGTACCACTCTATGGTCTACTTCTTAGTAAACTAGTAAGTATAGCTAAGGGCTGACTACTTTATGTTTAACCAACCAAGTAGCCAACTTGGAAACGACAATCATATATAGTATAATATGGTACATATCATGCAGCCTTTGTTTCCGTTCTAATTAATTGAATTAAATTAAACATATATGAAATTGGATTTGATAGGTGTTGCACAACATTGTTAACTATTGAATACAGTACAATGAGTGTGCCCAAGTCCAATTTTAATATTTAGAGTCGTCCGGTTTAATCAATCACATAACGCCATATCATTATCATTAGATGTTCGGAAATGTTATTTCAATAGACTTTTTCGTATAATAATGTAGCAAAATGTAATTAATCATTTAAGACGTTAAAAATTGAATAAATAATGTGTGCATATGATGACAATGCATCATTTAGAAGGTGTAGAAGGTGAGAAATGTTGACCAGTTGGAATACTTTTGGAAAATTAGAAACAGTATGTAATAGCTCTTTTTTTTTTTTTTTATTTTATGTAAAGGAACGCATAGGTAAAATATCGTTGATCTCATCATTAATTCAGCCAAAAACGAAAGAAAAGGAACTTGATCGTTTAATTAATGTGGTCAAACGAGTAGCTCACATGCAGTTGTCAATAAATATTTAAGATGATTGTGATACGATTATTTGATTTTTTTTGTCTAATTTATTTATTCCTCAGCACTGCCAAAGCGACATGAAAGTTGAAAACTATGTCTAAACTTCAGCTATTTAATTAGTGCGTTTCTAAAGTACCATTGATTCTATTGGAACTTAAAAAACCTCAGCTGGTTAATGAAACAGGACTACTTTTCTAGACCATAAAAGAAAGAAGCAAAATTTAGAAAAGAATAGGTTAATAATTAGCTAATTATATACAGTATTACTCTCCCCATCAAGAATTTATTTAAGGATTTATTTGTGTACTGTCCACGTGTTCACGGTGCATTCTTTTAAAATAAAGTTAATGAGTACCTAGAAAAATAAAGGTACTCGGGAAAAGCTTTTCCTAATTTTAACTAAAACTAAAACTTTTGATTGATATAAAATAAATTCCCCACATGCTATAATTTTTAACTTAAAAGTAGTTTTAGTTCAGTGCAAGAAAAACTACATTTAACGATATATTATTTACGACATGTAGTTTTTAAATATCGTTGAAAAGTAAATACAATGGCATGTCCAACAAAGATGTCGTTAATAACATTTGAAACAATAATTAACGATATCTATATAGATGCCGTATTAAATGTCTCCTTTTAACGACAATAGTTTAGTGTCGTTAAATTATTTAACGACAAGTAGGAGATGTCGTTAAAGCCTTGGAGATTCTATGACACCCCTTATAGACGACATTGGTCAAGATGTCGTCTATAAGGGATGTTGTGAAATCTCTAAAGTTTTGACGACATCTCCTACTTGTCGTTAAATAATTTAACGACGCTAAACTATTGTCGTTAAAAGGAGACCTTTAATACGACATCTATATAGATGTCGTTAATTATTGTTTCAAATGTCGCTAATGATATCTTCGTCGGAGATGTCGTTGTATGTACTTTTTAACGACATTCAAAAACTACATGTCGTAAATAATATGTTGTTAAATGAAGCTTTTCTTATAGTGGTTCTAACCACATTTTCTATAAAATATCCTAATTAGATTGGTACTTAATAGCAGATCCATCCCACCCCAAAAATAGCAGCAGAACTAATGCCAAAGGAAACAAATTATTATTTGAAAATTATTGTTGTTATTTGCAACATGTTCACGGAGCATCCTTTTTGAACAACAACAAACAAATTATTATTATTCATTAAAAAAATTATTATTGCAAAGCCATTTTCCAAAAAGGAAAATCAAATGTTTCTGAAAATTTACTTTTCACACAATAACGAGCAAGGCCGCAAGATATTTGCTTGTACTAGTATATATATTTATAAACCTTAAACATGTTTAAGCATACTATTATTTTGTTTCAAAAGTCATTATGAAATTATGATTTGCAAAGCCATTTCTAATTGTCTTTGTGAAATCATTCCACGTGCACAACAAGAAGTAGGAAAGCAGAATATATATTGCTAAAATGATCAACATGTAAAGGGTAAAAAGAACATGAGTCCCACAATATTTAAACACAAAAATAAATACAATACTAGTATTATTATTAGACTGTATAAAGTTTGTTGTAGCACGATACAGAATAATTTAATATATATATCAATTGACATTATCTTTATATCTAGATATAAATTCCATCATAGTACATATTCGTACATAGACTTTAAACACACACAAACGAATACACTAGGTTTAGCGAACTTTATCGATCATATATAAAAAGAAGCCTCAAGTATCCTCAGTAAACAATGTCGTACCAGCAAGTTAATTAGCTGATCATAATTGTGACAATATATGTTGCCTCTTAACCAAGGATTTTAAAAGCATTTATTGATTAATTTTTATACAAAGGCTAACGAACATGATCAAGTTTTGTATATTGGAAAGGGTTAGTAGCCAAAAGAAAAAAAAAATGAATTCAAAGATCAAAGTACCAAATCAAGTACAAGATTGACGACCTAGTTCAATGAAGTCAAGCCTTCCTCCCAGAGAGAGAGAGAGAGAGAGAGAGAGCGTAATTTGTAAAAAAGATACACCACTTATCCTAACTGATTTTTATGTATTTTATTGTACATCTTCATCATTGCTAATGTCATTTTCACTTTGCATTCTGTAACCGGGCCAAGCCTAATGAAGATGTGCGTGTGTGTGTGTATATTTTCTTCACAACGTCGCTTTCCAAATCATTTTGCTATAAATCATTATGCTATATGATGATTTACTCTCCCTACAGAAAGCAGGACCACGAAATCTATATGATGATTTACTCTCCCTATAGAAAGCAGGACCACGAAGTCTTCGGTAGATAAAATTTCTCCTTTTATTTTATTTTTTATTTTTTAAAAAGGGGCATGTTTGATACTAATCATTCACATTACTCTACATGCCAATATACTTAAATCTTCAAATTAAGGTTATCAAATTGGTTCCGAATATTGCTGAGAACGAGGGAAGTAAACAATTTTGGAGGGGTAAAAAAAAATCCTGTCAATTTGGAGAAAAGTTGATAACTTACTTAAAAGAGCATTGTTATAAGACACCGGTGGTATTAAATAATTGTTAATAAAAGGTAGATCTTACAATATTGAACCTATAGGTAAGGCTCATCTTTTATTAATGATAAGTATGCTCCTAATCATTTTTCCGCTCAGAATTTGTAAAATTATTATTAGTTATCATAAAGTCAAAATCATGTAAATATCTCCACTCTAATATCGCATATTAAGAAACTCTATCTCATTTTCCTTTTTCCTTCCTCCAGAAACCTAGAGGACATGTTCTCTCTCCTCTTCTCGTCTCTCTCCCCTCAAAACCATGATCGTAGTAATCAATGCATGGCGGGGGGTCCTGACAACAAAGCCCCGCAGTACCACAAGAAAATCATGATTTAGTGACTATAGATTTAGTAACATTTAACCAAGAAATGTCATTGTAGGTTTAATTTAGTGACATTTTACTAAAAATGTCATAGAAGATGTAGTTTAGTGGCATATAGGAAATGACACTAAAAAAAGATAATTTCACGGATATTGGCTGGAACCCATAACAAACTGAAAAAGCACTTCTGCCGGTCGACAAATGCGTGCTCCGGTTGTAGCAGTGTTGAATGAATGGTAGATTTAGAACTAGACCGGTAACTTTAAAAGTGGTCCTGATGTTAGATTCTTAAGAACCGACGGTTCTATTGGAGACCCATTCAAAATAAAAAATGTACTTATAGTCAGATTTTTTAAATGTCACAATAGATTTTTTTTCTTCTGACATTTAGAAATGTCATTGTAGTACAATAAAAATCTATATTTATTTTTTAAAAAAATAAGCAAAATTATTAAAATTTTTTAAGGTTCAAACTTTCACTAATTATTTTGGTTTAACCGCCCTTTTGATTTTGGAGGGATAATAAGCAGTTTTAGACAATCAAAAAGGTCTTCCTCCATCTCAGCTTTGTTCAAACTCCTCTCTCTGAAAAATTCACAACTCCTACTATCCCAATCAAAATCCTCCTTCATACCCAAGCATCAATGTCCTTTTATATAATTTTTTTTTTCTAAATCACTCCCCCCACTGTAGTCTATTGCTTTTTTATTAGCAAATAAATTGCAACAAGAGAGGCAATTTCAAATGCTCTCAAGGCGTAAAATTTTTCATAAACTGTATGCAATATTGAAGCCAATATTGCTGCCTTTTGGAAGACCAAATTTCCCTGGTAACTTCCTACTTTTTTTTTTTCCCTAATTCGAATTAAAATATGGTTTTAAAAAGATACAGAAATTTCTTATATTTCAATTGTAATTTATTGTGGCAGAGGTTGATTTTTCTGTTTAAAAGATAACAAGGTTGTCAATTCCCAAGCGGCGTCTTCTTCCCATGCGTTTTCTTCTATGGCGATCACAAGACCAATATAGGAAACATTGGGATTTTGGGATTTCAAAGATGTTCTAGATATTCTTAAGCAAGAATTGTCCACTTCTTGTTGCTGGTGGATTCCAATTATCGGCAAGATTAACTTTGGCGCAATCTCCTGCTAGAAAGAATGCTTCTTTATCACCGTGTTGAAGCGGTCGGAGCGGCATAAGCGACGAAAGGGCTACCACCAAGATTTTCTTGAGAATATTGTTATCTACACAAAGGGCAAGGCCAATCGTTTGAAAAGGCCATTGTTTTTTGTATTATTATTTATTTTTGACAATGTATCGTTGTGAAAAAGGCAAAAAAGAAAATATGTAATTATTGTTGTTTTTGTTTTGACGGGATGTAATTGTGGCTCTATCTTTTTGAGGGAAAAAATGTAATCTTCATTTATATTTATATAATAGTTGGCCTTTAATTTTGAAAAGAGAAAAAAAAAATGTAGTTTTGTTGCTTTATCCACGATCAATTTGTTATTTTAAACAATATGTGGCTGGATAGCTAAATTATACAACTAATTTGAGAGGCTTGCTCACCTCATTATTAAGCTACTCTTATAAATTTAACAATATTTTAGAATGTTTTTATTTTTTTAATTAATATACTTAATGACAATCGTTTTGGCGTCATTTCAAAAATGTCTCTAAAAATAAATTTTTAGTGGCATTTTAAAATGTCACGTGGCTTTAGTTACATCAATATTGGTAACATTTTTTAAAATGTCACTGACTGAGAAAATTTCACTAAAATAACATTTAAGTTACATTTTCAAATGTCGTAGTTAGTTCCAAATTTTGTTGTAGTCCGCGACGCCATCTCCTCACCCCACAAATCGTGAACTACGAATGACTCCATCCGCAGCACGATGATTTCACATTGATATAAATTCAAGTTATGCCAATAATGGCTTTGCAAGATTTTGCCTGAGCTTCACCCCCGTAAATCAAAGACATTCCACAGTAAATTCAAGGACATTTGAGTTTCTCCAAGTTCACAACACAACTTGCTAACCCAAAAATTAAAAAAAAAAACTTTTGAACCCTCAGGGAGAGACGTTTACAACAGGGCGGGCTAAACGCTTTAACTTAAAAAACAAAAAGCATGTTTAGCATGTCGTATTATATTATATTATATATAAAAATATATAATATAATATGATATGTTAAATAAGCCTAAAAACCAATTATATGTACCCAGGTTCCGAAACGTGTCTCCGTACGATCATGATCAACATGCTTAACCTTGGGCTTTTTAAGGACTCTATTGGGCTCAAGTCCAAAAGTGTAAAGAGTTTTAGTGGTTGTGCTTTCCAGTTCATCATTCTCTCTCTATCCATTTTGAGTTCAACAAATCTCTCCTCCTCGTCCTTTTTTTTTTTCTCACTCATATACAAATAACTTCATCAACCTCACTTTTTTTTTCACTTTTTAAGCGATCCTCTCTCTTTTAATTTATTTCCCCCTCTTCTCTCCTTCTTTTTCTTTTTCTTTTATTTGCATCTTTTTTGCTCCTCTCTAGTTTCCACACAGGCACAGATCTAAGTTAAGCCCAATCGGGCACATGCCCCCACTGAAGAAAAATAAAAACGTTCTATCTCTTGTTCAAGGACAACATATTTATATGAGATTAAAGCAATGTGCCCCACTGATAGGTGGGGACATTTAAACTTTTTATTTTTTGGTGGAGTTAGATTTGAATTTACTGCTAGGCTATATTTGTAATTATAAATTTTATCCTTATTTATATCCCACTAGATTCGAATCTCGAGTGAGGTAAAGCGTGACTCGAACCCTCAATCTATGGTTGAGGTAGAGGAACTTACAACCAACTAAGCTGCCCTCATTTGTCTTAACATGAGATATTTAAAATTCTGTTTATTTGTAAAACATGGGGTGTTGTGTTTTTTTATTAATTTTTTTGTACACATGATATTATTTTGTAATATGCACAATACTCAATATAAAAATTAGGGAAAATTTTATTTTGGTACTCTTAGTTATATTAAAATATAAGTTTGATAACCTCTATTTTAAAAAATTTCATGCTAGTACCTCAGACTCCCAAATGACACCGTTTTCTTTGAGAAGGCTTAGTAATATGAAGAGACATGGAAGGCTTATTGATTGGGTAATGAAGTCTAACACCCAGATACCCAGACTCCCAAATGACACCGTTTTCTTTGAGAAGGCTTAGTAATATGAAGAGACATGGGAGGCTTATTAATTGGGTAATGAAGTCTAAAACAAAGTGATGTTTAGATAGCCTTTCGCGGGGAGCGTGTCCGCTAAAATTTGAACCTTTGACTGCTCGTATAAGAGGGCTTTAAGTTCATTCTAGGTATCAATTCAACTGGCAATCAGATTGGTACCTGGGATGAACTAAATGCCCTCTTATACGAGTGGTACATCTCAGGTACCAATCCAACTGGGGGATAGGTTTCTTATTCTCTCTTTTTTCTTCTATTTTGTTTGCCTTGTTGTTCTGAGGTAAATAATGGTTTCTTTAATCTTTCAAACTCTAAAATTGTTTGTTATGTAAAGGAGAAAAAGTCTGGCTTATTTTTGGTTCATGGATGTTCTGGGTTTGTTTCTTTCATTTTTTTCATAAAGATACATTTTTTTATAGTTTTTAATAGTAATAATAAAGGATAATATTAGTGGTTATTTTAATGAAAATCATATGTTGTTGTCGAATAATTAGCATTTCAAGTTTTAGGGTGTTTTATGGGATTTTTATGATTTCGTTTCCTATTTGTGTTAAAGTATTTTCTTTTTCTTTTTTTCCTATTTTAGAAGTATGATTTGAATGATGAACAATGCCATTCTGCAAAAAGTATTGTTTTTTGTTTTTGTATTTTTTGGACGTTTTGTGTTTAGATTTTTGCTTTTATATTCTGTTCAATTTAGAATTAGTATAAAAATAAGGTTCATTTTTTTAGTTTTGGGATTATGGTTGGACATAAGAATGACTTTGTCAACAGACAGTGATGCTCTGTTTTGAACTTTTTTTTTTCCTTCTTTTTTTTCCCAGTTGTGTTTTGTTTTATTTTATTTTTTTGTGCTTGTTTTAATAACATGATTTTGTTGTGTTTTATCTATGTCACAGAATGGGTGTTTATATGTTGCAGTTAATGGTGACGATTTCTTTAAAGTAGTTCGTAGATGAGGACTACTATAGTTATATTGAGTTATTTCGTGGAATACACAATGATGTACCAACATATGATGATGATCCAGCTTGGAGGCGACATGGGGGTGATGATTCAACATAAAGTTTCAAATCCTATGTTGATATGGAGATTGATGAAGATAATGATTTGTATTTTTGGCATAGTGAGGAGGATGATAATTTAGGAGAATTTAAGTAGGAAAAGAAATATGGTGAAAATGAGAAAAACCCAAATAGCAAACTTCTAAAAGTTGAAACTAGGACAAAAAAAGAGGAAAAGCTGGCCATGCTTATTAGACAAACATTCAAAGACCACAAGGAATGTAGACATATCATCATTGATTACTCCATTTAAAAAGGGCTTCTAGCTCGGCAGATTAAGGCTGCAAAAACAAGAATGACTTATAGATGTGCTGAAGATGGCTGCCAATGGAGGATACATTATTCATCATGTCCTGATGGCTGTTTCTTAATGGTGAAGACAAATCAAGAAAAGCATAACTGTCAAGTTGTTCGAAGCAATAAAAAGGCATCTTCGGTTTAGATTGCAAAGAAGTCGGCTAATGAATTTAAAGCCATGCCTGACATGACAGTGGAGTCTATGATGAAGATCTTCAAAGACAAGTTTAAGATTGACGTTGAAGATAAGAAGCCTTAGAGGGCAAGGCAATTGGCTATATAGGCAATGAGGCAGAATTACATGTATTTGAATTCCATGTTTTAAGGTGCTATTGTATGATAGTCCTTTCTACAAATCCTGAAAATACTGCTATTATAAAAACCAGAGTCATTGGTAACACTGAAGGAAGAGAAACAATTTCAATGGAGCAATTGGAAATGCCAACAGCACCTCCTCTTTTTAAAAAATTGTTCATTTGTTTGGAGGCTTCCAAAACCGGGTTTTTAGATGCATAATAACAAACATGGTCTTTTGCGACAATGAAATGTCATCACAAAAGAACAAAAGTCGTTGCAAATATATTATTTATGGTAATATGTTGTCGCAAATATGTCGTCATACAAAGCTAGTTGCAAATGAATTATTTGCAAAGATATTCACCGTCGCAATTATATTAGCGACAATACTCATTGCAAAACCGTTAGGTTGACGTGGCCAACATTTTTAACGATGATAATTTCAAAAAATGTCATCATAATTTCTTGTTCTGATGCTAACGTGGTATTCCCATTTGCGACAACTTTTTTCAAAATGTCGTCGCAAATATTTTTTCTTTTTTTTTTACAACAACATCAATATTTTTTTAATAATTTTTATTAATTTTAAATTCAAAATTTAGTAGACATAATCAAATTATAATAATGAAAATTAATATTAATATTCAAAAAGACAATTGATAATACATTGTTTCAACATTAAAATGAAAACCAAACATAATGTATTGAAATATTGAACAAAAAAGAAAATACGATCTAATTCTCTAAATTTACAGTAGCATCAACGCCATCATTGTTGTCTTCATTAGCGTTTAGAGGAGGCGGAGGACCTAGACGAACAAAAGTTAAAAGAGTGTCATTAGGGGCATGAGTTAGACACCCGGAAGCAACTAGCCCACCAAGTGCATCAACGTCTATTGGCTCTCACATTCATTTTATGTTCAGACGATCTTTGCATAAAATCTTCCACACATAGGTCAACAAGCATCAAAGATGTTCCATTTGACCAAGAGCTAGAGGATGAACCAACGCCAGAGTAATTCCTCTAAGGGAGCGTGGGGCCTATTCTTGTCTTGTGTCCTTTACGTTTACCTAAGACATGCTCCAATATTCCCTCCTTGTTAACCGCAGGTTCAGTTAAAAAGGAAGTAGATTGTGTTTTCTAGGTTTGTCTCTCCCCCTTAATTATATTCTATACATATAACAATAAACATATGTTATAAATACATAGACCAATTTGAATAAGAAAAGATAATATTGTAAATTAAAAATACTTATAAAAGTCTGTTGTGCTTGGGGTTTAACCCAAGTCGCCCCATGACGATGCATGTTTGCCTAGTTGCCTATGGCGAACATCGGTTGTCAAGTCACCATGTTGGCTTGTTCAACAATTTGAATGTGTTAAAATAGTATATTCAATTATCAAAGTTAACTTTTATAATTAATTGTAATTAAAAAACCTTACTAACCTTCTTGTCACAATGCTAAAGTAGGATATCCAACTATGCAAACTTGACCACTTCTAGTTACAACGATTGTTTTTATTTGTTTTCTTTTTTAGGGGAATTTAATCTCTTTTCTATTTTTAAGTGTTACATTACTTATATAATTTTTCTTTTTCTCTATTTTTATTAATTATGACAAGGTAAAGATTAAGTGTTTTTAAAACAACTTATAAACTAACTTATATCAATAATAAAAATTTAACCAACAACATAAAAATTCTAACTAACTTAATCAATTACAGCCAATATAATAACAAAAAAAAATCCTATTCAATTATAACAATTATCACAACAAAAACATAACCCAAACCAATATCCAACAAAAAAACATAACCCAATACCAACACTAAACGAAATTCCAAATATTAAATTTTTCAACGCAATCACAATCCAAATTTCTCAACATTAACTAAAATTTTCAACATAACACAACCACATAACACAAATTTCTGAACATTACATAATACTCTCTATATATTTCAACATTTTTCTAACATAAAATAAAAAACTCAAAAAATTACAAAATAAAATACCCACTAAATTGGGGGTTGGAAATTCAATGAGTGGTAGCAACACGACGGCGGCGACAAGCGGTGGCACCTACAATAGTGGCGGAGGGAAGTAACCCGGAGGAGAATTTTTGGGAAAGTTAGGGAGATTTTGGGATTTTGAGGGTTTTTTGGGGAGTTTTATTGGGAATTATTGAAAATCTCTAAGATTTGTGCAAGAAAATAAGTTTTTTGAAGGTTTTTGGAGGGAAAACCACTGGAGAAGAAGAAAGAAACTGTGGCGTCTGGCCCGGGCGTACTCCCTCAAGCCTCCATAGGACCTACCTTGCGGGGCCCCCGGACTTATGGCTCTTATTGGTAGACCATCTACGTGCCGCCCACTAATTCGTATTGTCTCCTCTGGGGCCCTTTGGCCACTTAGGTTTTTTTTCTTTCGCGTCCCTCAGGTTCAAACCTTAAACCTCTCTTAAGAGATTCTTTTTTCCTTCCCGAGTACCAATTGAGAAGAAGGATGATATCAAATCATCTTTTAGAAGAAATAAAAGTACTACATTTAGATAGTATTTTCTCCGAGGACATGATACGATAATGTAATGCTTTAGCAAACCAAATATAACCAACTTAATTCATGGAAGGAGGTAAATTGCATATTTTTTGGAGGGAATGAAATAATTGGTAGAAAGTTTGAATTAGTAAATAGTAGTAAATTCAAAATTTATAAGGTAAATCTTGGATTCAAGTTAGGATCAAGTTTGATACATTCAAAATTTATTGGTTATATTTCGATTTTTCCTTATGATCAATTTTGTTAAAATTCTAAGTTTATTCCATAAGCAAATTCTAATCAAATTTGATAAATCTAGAATTTATCAGATTTACTCATGAAACCCTAAGCTATTTCATTGAAAATCTGTAAATATGCATTGTTAATAGAACTAAGTAAAATTTCATCGTATCATTTACATTTACAAACCAATAGCTCTTACATTTTGGGATCTCTCTCGTTTTACTTCTTCAGCTTCAAAAATCATTACTTTGTCCCTTAAATTTTTAAAACTCCTTATTTTACCCATCAAACTTTGAAAATTAACATTTTACCCCTAAACTTTCAAAGCTCATCACTTTATCTCCTGAATCTCTGATTTTTCATTCAAATAATTGAAATTAAGCTTACATGAGATTTTATCACTATCAATTTTATTTCATTTTTACACTCTCACTTAGAGCTTTTTTTATTTTATTTTAATACTCATTTAAAAGGGTTTGTATAGTAAATTTCTTTCTTTCTTTTTAATGAGTAATCCTTATTTAATAAGTCAATATTATTTGTTGATATCTCTTCATCTTTAATGTGTCACTCATCTTCTTTATTATTCAAATTTAGTTATTGAGGAACAATATTGACTTATTAATTGAGTTACTTCAATAAAGATAAGAGAAATGTTCAAACAAAATCTTTCTAAATAAGAGTTTAGTGTCTTTTTTTAAGGCCTTAAATGAAAGTATAAATGTAAAACAAAGCTTAAGATTGATAAAATCTTATTTTTTACCTTTAAAGTTGACCCATATGTGAATCATGTAATCTTAATTCTTATTTGATGAAAATTTGGAAGTAAAGAGGTTTGAAAGTTCAAAAGACAAAATGGTAATTTTAAAAGTTTTGAGCTAAAGTGAAGAGTTTTGAAAGTTTAGAGGGTAAAGTGATAATTTTTAAAGTTCAAGCGGCAAAGTAAGGAGATCCTAAAATTTAATAGTCATTGATGTTAATAATTATCTTATATTTAAACTATGGTAAATTGCCACGTTAGTTCTCAACCTATTATGAAAGTGTAATTTTGGTCTCCAACTTTGTTTTAATTATTAGTATTCAATCTTTCATTTCAGTTATCGAGAGACTATTTTAAAGATCAAACTGTTAAGTTTGATCGTTAAAATTTGATGGATCTAATTTTTATTTAAAATTACTAAATTATCCTTTAAATAGTTGATACGTTAAAAAAACCCAAGCAAAACATAACCATTAATTCAAAAACATCAAATCACATCTATTAGTTTAGGTTTTACCCAAAAATAATTCAAAATTAGCAAAAAAAATAAATTTTCCATTTTCCCCATTTCGTTCTCTCTCTCCTTTTCTCTTCTACCCTTCTCTTTCTTCTCTCATTAGGCCCAGCAACTTAGGCCTCCAAAGTTAAGCTGTCACCGTTGTCATCGTCTTTAACAGGATCGAGTTGAAGCCTTCACCATCGCCGTCGAGCCCCCTCCCGCGTTCACGACCCCACCTCTGCTCCCAACCCCCCAAATCTCTTCCTTTTCTCGTTCAAATTGAATTTTGATTTCCATAGCTCATAATTCCCTAAATCGTCAAGATCATCCAAGTAAGTGCTTGCCTTGCTTTGAATTGAGCACAATTACACTTCAAATCTACTATAAGGTTTCGAATCAAGCTCCGACGACTGCTTAATCACTGAATGTTGTTCTCTGAGACATTGGAATCGTCGTCCTCAATGGCGGCTGCCAAAAGCGAATCCTTACCTTGAGAAATGATTTCAGCCGTCAATTTCCTAATAGAGCTCCCGATGTGGGTGTTAGGCGATGGGTTGGGCGGGCTTTGGGAGGGGCAACGGGGGTGTGGGTGTGGGGCCCCCAATGCAGGAGGAGGGTGGTGGGCAGGGCTGGCCAATGGAGGAAAGGAGCTGGGTACGGGTGGGTTTTTTTGGTTTTTAGTTTTTAGTTTTTTTAGTCCTAAGTTTTTTTTTTCTTTTTTTGTTTTGCTAATTTTGAATTTTTTTGGGAGCTAAAAACCATATCAAGGGATCAATGGATATGATTTACCCTTAGTTTTTTAATCTATCAATCATTTAAAGGATAACTTAGTAATTTTAATTAAAAATAATATCCATCAAATTTTAATAGTCAAACTTAGCAGTTTGATGAGTTTGACCATTAAAATAGTCCCTTGTAACTAAAATAAAAGATTGAGACTAATAAAAAAAGATCGGAGACTAAAATCATACTTTCATAAAAGGTTGAGGAATAAGGTGGCAATTACCCTATAAATTATTCCTCCCAATGTTTTAATATTTGCCTTGAAACTATCCTTATCACTATATGAATACAAAAACATTATTAACGATTAAACAAATGTGTACATTTTTTTTCTAAGAAAAAGGATATTTTGTCAAGTTAGTTGTTATTATATTCCATTTTAATTAATAACCAAACGTAATAATTTTTCAAAATAGATATTATTTTATTCATTTCAATTATTAACACAACATAATAAATATGATTATGATGTTAATACTGATATTCAACCAAACATTAAGATTAAAAAAAATTATCCAATTCTAATTTCATTATCATCATTATTATTCCATTTAATACTAGAACTAAATACAATATATGGGCTAATATATTAAATAAATGTGAATTAAAGGCTATCAGATAAGGTTGCCTAATTAAAAGTGATCAATTTGGGTTTTGGGCTTTTAATGCATCATTAAGTGTGGGCCTCCTATGTGTAGAGACCAAAATATAATTACTAATTTTATGATGGGTAAAATTGGTAATTAAGGATGATTGTTAGGGTTTAGCAATTATATAAAAGCCTTGTAGTCCCTAAGTCAGTACATATATTATTTTTCTGTTCTCCATCTACGGAGAAATTACAGAGCATTCTATGAAAGAGGATTTACGTACCAGACTTGGAAGATCCTCAACCAACAGACTCAGAATCACATTCAATTAATGAATTCAGATTAGCTTCTGCATTTTATTAATATTCTTGATGATTTGACATAAATGATCTTAGGTGATGATGGTTTTCATCATAATTTTGTTCTAACATTTAATCCAATCAAACATTAGTACATAAATATGCAACATTAGAACTCAATGTTGGTTTTAAATCTAACAAAAATCTACTTTCCTTGTATACCTTTTTTGTTTGAGAATTTCCCTTAAAGTATCTCAATTTGCATTCAGGTTCAAGCTTGAACCCTTTTTCAATTTTAAGTTGGGGAGATTAGAAAAGGGTGTCACCTAAAGAGAAAAATTGGAAAAGGATGAAAATAAAAAAGACAAAAAGAGAGGGTATATTCACATGGAACAAACCTGATATTCCAAAGCCGAAAGAGAAGAAACAAACAATAAGACAATTTATTAGAAAAGAAAAGCAAGGTTGGACACGGCTTGAGAAAGAAATCTGAGTGTAATAATATATGTGAGTGAATCTAAACCCATCCTTGGATCACATTCTTTTTGTTCTATGGCCTTGAACTTCTACCATGAAAAAGAGAAAGGAAGACACCAAATTCTCTTTTTAGGAGAAATACAAGTACTACATTTAGATTGTATTTTAATTCCCTCCGAGGACTTTAACACTATAATATAATGCTTTAACACACTAACCACCGAGCATTGTGATGTAGTGGTTAAAGGACATCAGCCAGGGCATCCCCATGCTCCCAACACAGGTTTGATTCTTGCCTAAATCACTTGCGTCCTCGGGATTGCTATGATATTTGCTTAAAGGGCGTGGGTACATGAGGTGCATCATGTGATTTCCCTTTTTTATTCAAAAAAAAAAAAAAAAAAGAGCCAAATATAACGACTTAATTTGTGGGGCGACGTAAATTGCATATTTTTTTGGATGGAATGAAAAAATTGGTAGAAAATTTGGACAAATTAGTAAATAGCTGTAAATTTAAAATTTATAAGGTTAAATCTTGGATTCAACCAATGGCCAAGTTTGGTAAATCCAAGTTGGATTTACTCTCATGAAACCCTAAACTATTTCATTACAAATATGCATTTCTAAATAAAACTAAGTGAAATTTCATTCTATCAATATTGATATCTACTAAAAGTCTTATATATAAATTATTCCTCCCAATGTTTTATATTTACGTTAAAATTAACTTTGTCACAGTCCAAGTATAAAAACATCACCAAATATTAAAAAATATATATTTTGATTTATGAAAAAAGAGGATATTTTGTCAAAATAGTTGTTACTACATTCCATTATTTATTTAAAAAGCATATTTTGTCAAATTAGTTATTATTAAATTCCATTTTAACAAATAACCAAACATAATAATTTTTCAAAATAAATATTATTTTATTCATTCCAATTATTAACTAAATATAATAATTATAATTATGATGTTAATACTGATATTCAACCAAACGTTACAAAAAAGAAAAACATTTCTTATCCAATTCTGATTTCATTATCATTATTCTCATTCTTATACCCATTTAATCAACCAAACATTAGCACGTACATGGGCAACGGTAAAAACTCAATGTCGGTAATGTCAAAGCCCAAAATAGTAGCAAATCTAACGAAAATATGAACATCCTCTTTTTTTTTTTTTTTTTGAGAATTTTTTTAAAGTATTTTAATTTAGGGTTTTTTTAAAAATGACTTTTTCAAAAAATTTTATTTAGTCAATGGCCTCTTTTTTTTTTGTTTTTAGGTATCAAAACGATTCCATTTTTTTTGTTTTTACCCTAGTTAGGTTTTTATCTTCGATACAGTCATTTTTCTCTTTTCTTTGAAAAAAACTGAGACAGTTTTGATGTTTAGAAAAAGCTTTTTTTTTTGCACAAAAAAAATGTCATTTACTTAATTTCAATTTTCTTTAACCCTTTTTTCAAATTTTTCCTTTTATAATTTGCATTGAGGTCCAAGCTTTATCCCTTTTTTTTTTTTTCACTTTTAAGCTTTCAAGTGGGGAGATTAAAAAAAGGGCGTTACCTAAAAAAGGGGGAAAAAAAAGATTACAAAACTGTGAAATTAAAGGGGTATATTCACATGGAACAAAACTGATATGCCAAAACCGAATGAGCGAAGAAGACAAACTGTCAGTAGAGAAGAGTGTAAGTTGGACCTGGCGTGAGGAAGAAATCCGAGTGTAAAGATGTGACACGTTTTAATAAGCCAACAGAATATGCCCAACACCCAATCAGGAAGATTCCTTGCTCATTCGCATCTCTTCTTATTCTCTCTCAAACAGGAAAACAACTCTTATTCGCTGTTTTGCTTACAAATACATGTATATATATGATCTGTTTATGTAACTGAATTAAACTACCTTTCCTTTATTTTATATAAAAAAAAATTGTTGCCCAACTCTTCTTTCTCTTCTTCCCTTCCAAGCTCAACTTCCCCGACCCATCTTCTGAGGTAATCTAGCTCTCTCTCATGAATAATATGGGTGTGTTGTTCTTTAACTAAAGAGTTTCTGGCTCTGTTTTCTTCTCTGTGAATTTTGATGATGTTTGAATGTTGGGTTTTTGCTTGGGACTCGAACCCAGTTCCAGATTTCGTTTTTGTTTTGTTGGGTTTTTAGGAAATAGTGATTGGAAGTCGAAAATTTGGAGAATATACGATTGTTGGAATTAGACAATCGGTCCCAAGTTTGTGTTTTTAGACATGCATTTTGGAGGTTTTTTGGTAATGCTGAGTTGATTGTCCGAGCTGATTCTGTTTTGCCTTGCTTTGTTGGACTAGAAAATTTTTACCAAATTCTGAAATAAGCTACTGGGCACGTAGGTTTATAGTAATGGAAATCTATTTTAATTCCAAAATTCTTGCTTGTTATTTCCGGATTAAACTTTAAATTAACTATTTTTAAGTTAGAAAGCGCAATCTTTGTCTCGTTAATGCAACTTTAGTTGCATGATAAGACTTGTATGAGTATGAGTTAGTTGCATGAGAAGACTTGTATGAGTATGAGCGTAATTTCAAATTTCTATTCTTAAATATCTAATCAATGACAAAGGAATTATAACTGAAGCACGTGTTTTTATATGTTTTTGTGAAGCCTCACTATGCCTCTACCTTGAATCTCCCTTTCCAATTTCTAGAGCAAGACTTTATTATCAGTTAGATATACTGTTAATAAAATTAGGCAATCTTAACATATAGTTATGAATGGGATGGTGGTGTATATGCTTATTAGTTCAAACCACGAGCTTTGTTTTTTTTTTTTTTTCTTTTCTTTTTGTTATTTGTTTTGTTTTGTTTCTAAGATACATACCATGAGTTTGGACAAAAAAGAAAATGACTCATGAATATTTCAAAGAGAGGATATTATGTTGGCTTTTCTACTGGTTTGATATACTTAAATGTTTATGCAGGAGCAACTACATACAATACCTTGCTTTTGAACCTCCAAAGTAAAAATCACAAAATTTATGCTTATGAAGCATTTGATGTGTTATTTTTTTTATCCATGGTAAATTTGAACATTGATTGTGAAGTTGGTCTTGGTCTGCTCTTAATCCGCTGTTATTTTGTACTCGAGTACAGATTTAAGCAATAAATTGGGTTTGCTGCGGATACGTTACTTCCACTGCCAGCAAAAATTTTGCTGGCGGTGAAATTATTTGACCCTATACCCAGAAAAATTTTACGACTCCCCAGAGTATGCTGAACACCAGTAGAGCCCTAGAAGGGGTGCATGGGGTGCATGTGGTGTCTGCTTCACCCTTTGCATCAGAAGAGACTGATCAAGATGGAAACTTTCCTAAATCATCTTATGGAAGTTCAACTTCTGGAGTCAGTCAGACGTTGTTAATGCAGTGAGTAAAAGCCTTAAATCGGGAAAAATAAAACTGGGCTATCTCAAAATGTGATTGTTATATCTGCATATTTTACAGGACAATAGACTTGAAGCCTCATTTCTTTACAAAGGAATTTTTGAGTCCTTGTGAGTTCAATAATTAATTGTTTGCATGTTCTCTAGACGACTATGGCAGCAATGTCCACCATGTTTGAGGCCCATCCAAGGTTGCACTCATGGTAATGAGGATAAATACATTTCTTTTTCTTGTTTTTCTTTCTTTTTGTGTTATGCAAAGGAATGTTGATAATACGATTTTTGTGCACTATTCCTTCTGCTAGGTGATCAGAATGTTCTGGAAACAGTTGCTAATGTGCTCACTTCGATTCCTTTTATAGTGCTTGGACTTAATGCCCCAAGGTGATACTTCAACATAAAATGCTTGATGAAAATTTTTATTTGATCCAAACATAGTCATGATTGTTGTTTTTTCCTTGGAGTCTAGGAAAAATTTGAGCTGTAAGCTATATGCAAATTCATTAATTGGAGTTGGAGTTGCCTCGAGTTTGTACCATTCTTCGAGGGGACGATTGAGGAAATATTTGAGATGGGCCGATTACACAATGATTGCCACAGCAACAGTTGTAAGTTGGAAATAGTATTTAAGGAGAAAAAAATTGTTGATTACAAACGTATTCTAGGTCATTAACATGCATACATTTGATGCACCAATGGTGATTTCATGAAATTTTTTGCTTTACTTCGACTTGGATTGAACAAAAACTGTTAAATCAAAATTTAAAATGAAATTTATTTCTCTTGATCATGCAACTCTTAGATTTGATGGCTATCTTCATTTTATTTTCGTTATCACAAACGCTTGCGGTGAATGTGCCTCAAAAATGTAAGCTACTTCTCATAGTAGTGTGAAAATAGCATTCTTGATCTATCTCTTCTCCCAGTTATTCTATTGTTGATACCATTTGTACTTCTCAAACAGGCTTTATTCCCCTATCAGAAATCTTGTCCTTCGGCATGTAATTACATATTCTGGTGTCAGAATAGGGACAAAAAGTTAATATTCCTTATTTTAGCTGTGTGATTTCAACAAATATGGTCCTTTCTACCAACATATTCTTACAATTTGTAATTGTTGTTAAACGAATCTTTTGCTCAAGCTCTTAAAAGAGCTTTGCTCAATCAATGTGAACTACTTGCTTCTTATTTTGCTAAATCTCTCTGATAAGCTCTTTTATGTTATATATGTTTGAGTTATTTCAGATCTTCTCCAAACCCATGATTTTTTTCAATCCAGTGGCACTCTTTAAGCACTTCTGTCGACCTAAGTTGTAGATATTCGAGTGAAAAATTCTGTACTTGTGCTTACCAAGCTTTAGTTTCTGTTAGGTTTGGCCAAGAACAAGAACTAAGTTTTAGGATTGTAACTGCTTTTACAAATGTTGTGAGATCGTATATTTGGTAAGTACCAACAATTTAGTCCATATTCATAATGATCTCAGTCATCTTTCCTTCTAATTTGAGGCAAACAAACACATATTCTATGATGAATCCAACATAATATTTTTGGGAATTGTGTGTGAATAAAACTGTTGCGTGGTTTGTGATGTATGCACGTATGCTTCTGTAATATAAACCAAAACGATGATGCACTACAGCCATTTTAGCTTTCATGTGAAAATAGTTGCTACCACTCTCTCTCTCTCTCTCTCTCTCTCATTCTTTTTGTAAGGCTATTAAGTGCAAACCTATGCATGCCTTTAATAATTGAATAATATTAATTTTGCAGTGTCTCTCAAGAGCTCTCAGAGATGAAAACCCAAAAATGTTGATGGCTGCTTCTGCATTGTTCCTTCCTTTCCAGCCTCTGATGGTTTCAGCCGTTCACACTGGGATAATGGAGGTAACCTGCAAATCTTCCCTAGGAAGAAAGATTATGTTTTCCATTCCTTATCTTACTCCAAACAATGTGTTCTTTGGCTTTGCAAAACAATAAATACTTAATAAGTAACAATTTTTTTCCTAAAGGAACAACATATACTTAATTCGTAGCAATTTAATGACGTGTTTAGTTGTCATCAGTGTCAAGGGAATAGAACGGCTGCTTACTTTTTCTCAATTTTGGAGCTTTGTTTCCCTTTCAATTGAAATAAAGTCCAGGATTACTTGTATGCTGTCAATAATTAACAAGAACGCTCCAGTCTCATTCTGATTCTTGTTCTTCGAAAACTAGAAAGGGATCAGATTGATTTCTGTTCCGATTTCTGATAAGATTGAATCAAATGCTCGAAACATGTTCATATTCACTTCCAAAGCCCTTTCCATTCTGACTCTGTTCCACCATGGTTTAGTAAACGAGCCATAGATTTTTTTTGGTAAACCATCCGATATCCGGACCCACCACATATAGGCACGAACCCACATAAAGGGTCCCTCAACTCTAGCGGGAGTAAACCCGACTAATCCGGATTCGAGCCGGGTCGGACCCCTACGGGGGAAGCTCTCCCAACATCTATTTCTCCATACACAAGACTTGAACTCGAGACCTTGCTTAAGGGAGAATGGGCTCCTTGCCACCCAATCCCACAGGTTGTTGGTAAACGAGCCATAGTTTATTTGGCCTTTTTAGGACCTCTCTGTTATGCAAGAGAAGAGTGCTTTTCTCTTTCAGTTATTCAAAAGTAACCCACAAATACTTGGTTTCATGCCCTTTCTAACTTTTCGAATTGAATTGATTTCAGGTAGCTTTTGCGAAAAGGGCTTTGAAAGATCCAGATTTAAGAATGGCCCATAATGTTC
>CAMOHE010045455.1:0-14769 GCA_946598075.1 Artocarpus hirsutus | reverse complement strand
TATTAAAAATGCCAAATATGTTTCCATAGTCTCATAAAAAAATACATTTGGCAAAAATATATTGGCAATGGCCATTGGTGATTGTTGGTACTTTACCATGATACTTGGGACTATCGCTGTGATTCCAAAAATTTTAACAACAATAGGATAGTCGGCCATTGCTGGTATCCTACTATGATACTTAGAGATATCCCGTCATGATACCAAAATTCTACCAAACCATGACACCAACCAAACCCTCTAGTATCCAACGATGGTGCTTTGCAATTGTTGGCCTTAAATCGTTGGTATCCTAGTATAATACTATACAGTTTTCAGCTGGAGTTCATTGTTATTATCATGATACTTGAAGATAATTTGTCTTAATACAAAAATTACGAGTACGACTATGCCAACTCGTAAAGTAATAGTGTCGTGTTCGTGTTGCTGTTGTATGATTTTATTTTATTTTTTTAATGTTATGGATGGTGTTTGGGTTGGTCAAAATTAAGACTACTAATCACAAAATTACAAGAACACGATATGCAACATGAATTGTTATCCCTAGTTATATCCCATTCAACCTCTTTTTCCTTTTTCAAAGCCTATAGTAATTTTTCACAACAATGAGAAGAGGAAAACGAAAACAAAAATAAAATAAAATAAAATAACCACAACATAAACACAATGTGGTCGTGGAGTCACCATAACTAGTGTTGGATATGGCCGACTACGAGGGCCACATTGGCGGAGAATATCCTGGAAAGCACACCAAAGATCGTCAGCACCGAGCGCTAAAAGATCATGCAACAATGCAGGAGATATTGTTTGAGATCTCGAGTGAGAGAGAGAGAGAAAGAGAGAGTCCAAACAGTTTTATTTAGAGGTCGTTTGACTTATGAATTAGAACATTTTAGCCATAATTTGAATAAGAAAATGTGTTTAACTTGATGTTTTGGAAAACTAAAATGTTGTAAAATTCATTGATTCAAAACTCAAAAATCTAGATTCAACTGGATTTTACAGCTAAAAAAAAAAGTGATCCAAATGGACTCTTAGTTTGAAGGACGTGACACTTTAATCAAATGAGTTCTTGAAATAATCACACAAAATGACCACTTTTAAAGTACATATTTAAGAAATGTCTCCAAATTACAATATTGCAATCTATATAGTTTATAGTTCTATCTAGTTTACAGTAAAGTACTTGAGAATATTGACATTAAAATGTGTAAAATGGGCCTTGAACTAGATCCTGCAGTTATATCTATTCCAAAACAATTAGAAAGTAGATCACGTTGATTAAGGGTTCGTTTGGTAAATGGATTCGAATTAGTGAGTTGACTTGAGTTAATATGATTTGAATTAAGATTTGAGTTAGTGATTTGAATTGTTATCCGAATTGATATTTAGATGTGTATTTAAGTTTTTATCTTCTGGCTAGACTTATAAGCGATCCTAATTTTGTTTTAAGATAAGGAACTATTAGTGCGGGAGAAAAATTTCCGGTACCAATAAATACCACTACTTCCAAATTTATATCACATATTTACGAATTTGAACTCTAGAATTGACAAGTGAGATAATATACTCATAAACTTTAAGCGATACACGATTTTACTCACAAACTTTCTTTGATTACTATGAACTTTAAACATTGGAATTATAAAATAGAACGATAAACTTGTGAATCCACATTGGTATTGTGAATTAGACTCCCGATAAAATAGAGCAACCCATAATATTATTGAGTGTGATCGTTTTGTATCTCTTATAAACAATATAGATACAAAGTAGCAATAACATACCTAACTACAACATAACCTTCCTTATTATTATTATTTTTTTAAATACGGTTTTGACTTTTGACAAAGTTTCTAATTTTATAGCTTGGAAAACATGAATAACTTAATACAAAGTCACAATATTTATAGGGGTCGTGAGTGTAACATTAATAACCTTAAGAGAGATTTTTTTTTTTTTTTGGTACCCATCTGCATTTAACTAGGAAGAAGAAACAAAAGGCTTGGCCCCCTACCAACCCATTGGCATTAAATTAAACCTAGTTATATGTCAATAAAGTGAAATATTTTTTGCCTTTCTCGAAGGATCCAATGTAGAAATTTCACAACACTTTTCACATGCATAAGATCCCCTTGTCACTCGCAAAAATGAATTTTGCCCAAATTTTTAATCTCTGCACTCCAAACTCTAGACTACAACAATACGAAGAATTATTCAGTAGACCGAATGTATCATGTCATTTTGCTTATTTGATACACCTGGTCAATGAAAATTTAGCATTTAGACTATTAATCTTTGTTAGCTTTTTATAATTAAATTTCTCTTTCCTAATGTGTATTGCATTAATTGTAGAATCAAATCCATCTTAATTATTCCACCTATATATCTTTTCTTAATTATTTTACTTCAAACAGTTTTAATTACAATTTTAAAACATTATTTTTTTTTCACGCTTTACTTATTTGACGCTTGCCATTCCTATAGGCATACAAACGAGAAAGGGGAGGAAAAAAAAAGGAAAAAATAATAACATATAAACAACATATAACATAAAACAAAAATTACAAACAATCGTGTGTATATATTTATAGGTATTCGAGGACATGCATACATCTTTATACGAGGTAATCTGCAGATTTGACCAACATGTGGGAATGGGTATCATGGGATGTTCTTGTTGTACTGTAACTTCAATTGGAGCTCCAAATACTGAAAATTATATGAAGGAAATAATAATTGGTATATAGCTATGATCTATGCAAATACAAAATCTTTATTGTATGTCAAACCTATAGTCTCCTTGAACACCTCTTCATAATCTAACTTAACATTTTTCTGGGTTCAACAATTGATTCCAAAAGAAGTTAAACAAAACTCATTACTCATCAGTCAAACTAATTTAATAGCCCAAAGATGCAACCAATTTCAAGAGATATCTCTTTGCCCATAAATTTCCAAATATTTAACACCTCAAGTCAAAACACAGCCTAACAACTATCTTATAAGAAAATAATGTTTAAAAAAATAAAATAAAATTATTATTTGAAATAAAATAATTAACAAAAGAGGCTTAGATGGAATAATTATGGTGGTTTGATTCCACAATTAATGCAATATACATTAGGAAAGAGAAACCTAGTTTCATAAAGCTAACAAAGATTGGTAGTCTAAATGTCAAATTTTCATTGGCCGGGTGTACCAAATAAGGAAAATGACGTGGTACACCCGGTTTATTGAATAATTCTTCTAACAATATTCTCTCATACGAAACAACTTACCACCAAAAATTAGACAAGTGTCTACAAGCAACTTCTCCTCTCTGTCTAGTTTTAACATTCATCGAGAAAATATAAGAGCTCTTACGATAAGACAAGTATTTTTGCCCTATCGATACATTTGATGATCCGACATGTGGGTGTTCACATTAAAAATTTTGTAGTTCATAACGAAGAACTGCTATCAATTATAGATAAAATTAAAATTAATACAATGATTAAAATAACATACTTATTGGTAGAGTAAAAATACCTACTCTACTATAAGGTGTGCTGGAAAACAAAGGATATCGGAGTGCTCTTTAGATTAATATTTCATTAAATAGTGAACTGCTAAAGCTCAAGGCATGTTACTCTAGCCCTGGCCTTTATGCATCACCTTACCCCTCCTTGCACTGCCTTAGAACCTACCTCCACCAGAGGCCCTCATCGCCTCATATTACTATTTCCAAGGTCCATAGGAAATTCTAAGGCTCATGAACCTCTTTGTTGTTGGAGAATCTTTAGTTCATAGCTAAATAATTGTGTCAATTTTAGCCTTTGAGTAATAAATGCACCACTCTCCAATGTTATTTTTAGCTAAATTTAAAATATGTTATCCAATGCCAAATTTTGACATATGATGCTATTAATTGATGTATTTAATCATTACAATATTATAATTTCAAAAAATTTTAAATTAAAAGTTGCAAAGTTTTATAGTTATAATTAATAGCGGAACTATAAATTCTTTTCAGTAGGAGCACTAAGAAAAAAATTGGAGCTAAATTTTCATTGAAAGGTTAAAAATTTAAATTTTAAAATTTGAGTTCGGGCACAAGTTTAGTTTTTCTTTATAAAATGGAGTATTACTAAATTTTTTTAAAAAAATTATAAGTAAAATTTTAATTTCTAAACGGTGAATGGGTGCACATGCTAAAGGTTATGATTTAAAAAATCTTAACCAGGAGTGGCTTCATATTATTATAATAAATATAGCATGTTAAAATAGTTTTGTGCATTATAACACAAAATAAAATAGCACAGTAAATATGTCTTAATCGCAAATTTTTGATGCTAGCTATAGTATTGCTATTATCATTTGTATCAAAGATGGTTTTAGGTCTACATGCTAATCTTGAACTAATTATTCTTTTCATTAGCTTTATAAAAATTCTACTAGATGAACATCTAGTTACATATTTATATGTGTGCACGTATATTATATATATTTGCACCCTATTTTGAATCGGATGGTCCTATTTACATACCCCCATCTTTATTTTCATATTCTCCTTTCTAAATACCCATCTTACGTAATTTTGAAATGAGTAAATTTATTTTTTACAACGTTTAGTATTTTAAAATCAACCCAAATTATTTTGATAAAATTATTAATTTTTGACCTCTTTAATTTTTTTTCACAACCATCATTTCTTCTTAATTTGTTACTTTAATATCATTATTTCTCTATCTCTCTATTTTTTTTTAGGGAGAATGAGGGTGTCAAAATTTTAAAACTTTTTAAAGTAAATACCAAGTTTTAAAAATATTTGTAATAAATATCAAATTTGCAAGGCAATCAACTTTTTTACTACATAAATAGGAAGCTTTACATTGTAAACAAAAAGCTAAATATATTATTTACGCTATAAATCTATTTATGGTATAAATAAAGACTATTTACACTATAAACAAAGAGGTAGATAAATTATTTATATTATAAATTTGATATTTTCTATAAATATATTTAAAATTTGACATTTACTACAATTAATTTTTATTTCCCGTTTTTTAAGCATTAGACCAGAAGCCTTTTTCCATACATGAGGAAGATTTTAACATTTTTCAATAAGTATGAAATAATTAATCCCGTTAAAAAAAAAGAAGGTACGATCAATCACACAAGTCGTATTATTTGATTTATATAAAATGGGTAATTATATATTGGTTCCACGTCTTTTTCTTTATTTTTCAGCACGATGGACCTTAGGATGTTGAAAACTTTTAAATTTACACATTATAATTCCAATTTCTACGACCTGAATGCAAAATGCAGCCATGTGCAATTGTCTTTTATTTTAATTTAGCTGAATTATAATTTTTATATACACATTTGAAATTTGGTAGAAGGAGACAGAGAACACCCCTAAAAAAAGCATCCATAAACTTCTGCCTTGTATGCACACAACTTTCGAGGAGTTAATTCAACACAAATAAACTAAAAGGGCAATTACGTCAATTTGGATCATAAACATCACTTAAGCCCATTTATTTTATAAATTAAACCATGATTTTAACATTTTTGTTATATTATTTTCTCTCAAAAAATTTAGATTTTTGTTCGAACTTATGAACTGAACTAAAATATATTCCCAAGGTGGCTTGCCGTCGTAAATTTAGAACAAATTTAATAACCAAGGATCCTTCTTGCTAAAAAAATACAAATACAATATTTTAAAAAAATGCCACAAAATTCTTTAATTACTAACGGAAAAATAGTTATTTTGTGGAGGTGGTCGCCTCATTAAATAGCCCTTTATGGAGTAGAAATCCAATTCCATGTCTTTTCAGATTCATTTGGTCCAATTAAACTCTTTGGTGGTTTTTTTTATTATTTCATGTAAAATTAAATTCTTAAGTGTTGAAGTTTTACAAATAATAGCTTTGAGTTTGGTGAGGCATCGGCATCAAACCCACCTGGCAGCAGCCGATTGCAATGTCTTTCACTTTGTTTTTTGAGGTGGATGAACTGCCAACCTTCTTGTCAAGCAATAATCTAATTGAAATGATTGATTTCATACGTAATTAATAATATTTTTGTGATAATAACAGGAGACTCCGGACAAGAACCCTTAACAATATTGGTGCACACTTTGAAACCGTAGCATCTAATCCAAATTATTATTTTTTTCCGCATATCTAATAACCGAGGTGGATACTAAAAAAGTAACCTGTATTTGTTATGAAAAAACGATTTTATTCCTATCGAAAAATTTGAAAATATGTGTCATCCGTGAGGTTACCGCCACCAGAGAAAGACCCTAAAAACAGATTAAAACAAGGGCAGCCAATAATGCACAACAAAGTGTGGGGGGACCTAAAATGGTTTCATGGCAATCCCAATACTTTCCAAGTTGCTTCAGGACAAGCACATCGTTTCTTTAATTAATTGGCTTCTCCAATTTTTGACCACCCAATTATTAGAAACTGACATTAGCAATAGGACCTTTCATAAGCCAATAAAACATGAAACGACAAGCGACCCACCAGATTCCTTACTTTGTTAATTGAAGAAAGATAAAATTGTAAGAAACAGATAACTTTGATGGGAAATTCTATGATTTAGAGGTCCCACTAAAGATAATATCTTTACAATTGAATGGTGTAGATTTGGAGGAAAAGGGAATCAAGGGCCTTAGAAATTCAAAGTGTTATTACAAAATTTCCACCGATGTTTTAGACATTATACTAGAACTATAAAGCAAAAATAAATAATCTCTCAGAGAATTATATAATACAACATGAAAAAAAATACTTTATCAATATTGTCGGTTAGATTTTAATCAAATTTATTAAGGTATCATATTTTTGTTCATTTGATGTAATTTTAAGAATTAATCTCAGGTTAATCCTAGACTTTACTGTCGATCTCACTTTAATTGTTGACTTTTAAATAGTCCTAAACTTAATCCTTAGTCTATCAGATTATTTTAGTATTTAGTCCTTTTTAACTAACTAGGTGTAAAAAAGATGGTAAAATATCCAGGTGATAATGGCATGTACGTGATTTTGACAAAAAAAAATTAAAAAAACACTATGTTAACTGATATTTTGTTTGGTTGTATCTAATGATTCACAACTGCATTCTATTGATATAGTATTTTATAATACCTTTTTACATAATTTTTCTAATTTTTAGTTATAATAAGAACCGTAACTGCCCATTAAAAAATTAATTCAACCCTGCGAAGCTCTGTGCCTCTGTTGTAGTAAAACATGCAGGATCTAGAACTTTTCAAACTAGCTAGTTAATTACATGCTCTTCCTGCAACGTTTCTTCCATTCAAAATTTTTATAATATTATCCCCTTCCAAACAAAACCTAAACCCAAGGTGGTAAACTAGTGGAATACCTCACCGAATTGGACAGAAGGAAAAAAAAGGTTGTTTTCCATTTAAATACATGCTTGACAGCTACACTATAGACAGGAATGTTGGCATAAAATATTAAGAAAGAAGCACAGACTGTTAGGCCAATACGTTGAGCTTTACAATGCTTTGTTTTTTAAATATATGCGTCGCTTTGACAGTAACTGCAAAATTGAAACTTTTCCACCAAAACAAATCCAAGGAACCCTATATATATATATATATATAGAGAGAGAGAGAGAGAGAGAGAGAGAGAGAGAGAGGATACTTGTGAGTTATAGGAGCGTCTACAAAATCAGTTGGAGTGTCCATATTCAACCAATTGTTGATCAATGTAGGCCAAGGTTATATAATGCTTTATTTTCAATGTATGTGCCATTATGAGATTGACCATAAAATTTTAGACTTTCCGACTCGAATAAATAAAGGGGAAAATAAAAGTAAAAAAAAAAAAAGGTTTCAAGGATAATTTTTAATTGTGAATCACGTGAATACTTGCACTCAATTATTGTTAATAATGAACAACAGAAAATATGGTGAAAATTAGGTTACAGTCTCGAAGGGTTAAATTTTCACTATAGTCTATGAAATCATCAACCATTTTAATTTAATATGATTTGTTTGCGAAATGAAATCTAATATGATTTTGATTGTGTAACTGACAATTCAAAACTATACCAAAACCTTATTATTTATTAGATTAAAAGTTAAAATCTTACTATTTATGTAATAGTAGATTCGATCTAATAAGTATACTATTTATTAGATTGAGATCCATTATTTCGTAAGTAATAAGGTTTTAGCTTGATGTAAAAAAGATATTTCTATTGAGTATTACCTGTTGATATGTACCAAAGTGAAAATACTATCTGAACAATTCCTTCAAATTGTTTTGCCAAATCAGGCCTAAATTATTTTACAAATCACAGAGGCACAGTGCAAAAATGGTAGAACCAAGCCGCACAACTAAAGGCAAAAGAAGCGACAGAGGTGCAATTATAGGCCATACTCCAGTATGAAGAGTGAAGGTGCTTTGTAGGACCCACTTCCAATAATTATGACCCCACTTTGAGATGGGCCCTACAGTTTCCCGCCTAATCTAAAGCAAGTACTTATTTAGTAGTGTAAGAATAAGGTGACCTGAATTTAGTTTCGTCTGACTTGAAAAACTCGCGGCATATTAAATTGTATTGAAAAACAAAAATAAGAATTTTCATGAGATCTGTGGTGGTAGTAGAAGGATCGGGTTGATAAGCCCCTGCGGTACGGACCGTTGTTGTTGGGCAGTTTAGTTTATGTTTTTAGACCCATATGGTTTTACCTATACTTATATATATGATATATTGCGTTAGGGCTTGATGATTAGCTAATTTTAAGCCTCCTTAGCGCTTTTATTATAATTGTTATTAGTTTAATGATTTTCTTTTCTTTTATCTGTAATTTTTTCTCGTTTTAGGTTTTCACATAAATTTTTTGTATATTTTTTTTCTTTGTTTTTATAACGTTAATTTTGCAACAAGTAGTAATTTTGAAGATAATGACAACTAGGAATCTGGTAAGACACATGCCATGCGAGAAATAGTTCTCCTTTTTTTTACTTTGATCAATAAATAGTTGTTCATGTCTGTACGATAGGATAAAATTCCACCGTGAAGTGAGGCTTTTTCTTTTCCCTTTTGAGAAATTGAATCATCATCGAATTGCATGTGTTGTGTGTAGTTGTAGTTGCCTCTAAAACTAGGCTTCTTTATAAATATCCCAAGTCTCAAACAATCTAATAAGAATGGTGGAAAAAAAATACCATTTTTTCTTTCTTTTTCTCCACAAATTGATTCTAGCTCAATTGGTGTTTAGTGAGTATAAGAGTTGTTTTCAATATAATGAGTTTTGAGTTCAAATCTTAGGAGGTTTTAATAATTATTATTCTTCTTCTTCCTTCTTTTTTTTTTTCAAATCTAAGATCAGTTGAGAACCAAGTTCTCGTAGTGTAAAGCAAAAGTGTTAAAATATAAAGCTTTCATATTGTTATAATGTTTAAGTTTCAACCTCAATCTCTAACTTAGTTTCCCAACTCGTAGTGTAAAGCAAAAGTGTTAAAAGTATAAAGCTTTCATATTGTTATAATGTTTAAGTTTCAACCTCAATCTCTAACTTAGTTTCCCAACGCTTTAGCTATTGATTAAATATCAATACCAAAATTCTGCAGGTATAGAGAAAATGGCACCACTGGCCTGCAAATAAATATATTGTTTTCAAATTATACTTTAAGAGCCTGTTATCAAATAGTTTCCTACTTCTTTAAGGGGAAAAAAAAAACATATAGAAAATATCTTCCTTCTTTGTAAGAATTCCATAGCTTATCTTCTACTTTCAGGGAAAAAGGGAAAGAAAAAAAAAAACTCATAAAATACCATCTCAAACATGGTTTAGGAATTTTTTTTTTTTTTTTTGGAAATCATAGCTTTAAGGCCTAATGAAATTTGATTCTTTGCTTTGAGGCTCATCCTAAAACACACACACACACACACATATATATAAATATATATATATATATATATATTAGAATAAAAAAAGGAACAGCAGTAGAAGATTAGAACCTCCAAAATGATTAGTACTTGTTGATTCCAAGATATATATCACATCTTTACCATCTCCCACTAACCCCCCTAATCCGGTAATAAAAAAAGAAAAAGGAAAAAAAGGAAAAACTCACCTAGTTTTATACCTATAATTAGATTGTAAAACATTACATCAAAAAGGAAAAGACAGATTGAAACAAGCTCGGCATATTTTTATTTTATTATCATTATTATTTTTATCTCAAAGCCTCAAATCCTCTCTCTTTCCTCACACGATTCTTTGACACACCTGCAAAAACAAACATCACACGATTATCCTCCCATGGATGCAAATTTCGTAATAACCAAAAGAAGAAAAATAAAAATAATAAATTTCCTTATAATTTGAACCGATCAGAAAATTCCAAAGGCTGCCCTCGTACTGTACTTGTGCCCTGCCTAGTTTTAACCACTTGACTTTGAAAAAATAATAATAAAAAACTAAGATCAAATTTTTTTTTTTTTCCTTTCAAACACAAATACAAATGAAGAATTCTAAGTAAGAAGAAGGAAAAAAAAAAATTATCAGTCATAATTTTAAACCATCAAAACTTCCTTAAACATTCTTAACCGGCGTATTTTTCACAATTTTAATTACCATATAATTTAATGGTTTAAAACCATATCAATAAGCCGCCAAATTTTCTTAAACATTCTTAAATTGACGTATTTTTCTTAATTTTGTACAAATATAATGTACATAAAAAAATTATATGATTATTAACACCTCTTTTATTTTATATCTCCAGAAAAATTCTAAAAAAAAGTGGAAATAAGAAAATAAAAAAATGGGATTTTTTAAAAGATGAAGATGGTGGAAGAAAAGGGAAGAAAAGTGAAGTCCGTGTATTATAGTAGTCAGTTTCTGCAAATTTACCAGTACGTGACAGACATTAAAATCCAAAGCTGTTTCAAAACCTACACACATCATTATTATTACCATACAACATAAAACCCACGTAATAAATATGTTACAGAAGACCGTCCGTTTCCTCTGAAATTTTCAGAGTAGTAATTTAAAGAACCAGGGTTTCTTCGATTCCAACCTTACCTTTCGGTTTACAATCCGGAGGATCTTCGAAGAGGGAGAGAGAGAGTTGTTTGTGAGCAAGAACAATGTCAAACAGAATGACTCCTGATTTGGGGTCGTCAACGATGATGTCTTTGACCGGTAGCCACAAGAAGAGCTCTTCTTGGGTCAGCCCAACGACGCCGTTTAGGCTGCCATAGCTGAGGTTGGCCCTCAAAACAGCGTCGTAGAAGACCCTGTTCTCGAACTTGGTGAGGCAAGGCCCGTCGAGGAAGACCTCTAGCTGGCCTTCTTTGGAGAGGGTGTAGTTTTTGACGTCCTTCGGGAGGAGGCCGGCCGGCAAGCCCTTGGAGCGGAGGAGGTCGTGAATGGAGGAGGAGAGTGAAAGAGAGGGTTCTAGAGAGAGAAAGAAGAGAAGAGAGAGAATACAGTAGGGAAGAAAGGTCATGGCTTTGATGTGGTTTGGTTGTGGTTTTTTTTTTTTTTGGTTGGGGTTTTGGCTGTGTGGAGTGAGGAAAAGGGGGGAGAGATGGTGGAAGAGGAGGGAGATTATAAGGATATGTGCGTCTGAATTACGGAAAGTTGAAGGGCTGTTTTAGGGAAAGTATTGATTGGGTGAAATTACTATTTTGCCCCTGGTTGTTAACTGTGGACGTTTGTGTTTTGGCCCAGCAAGGGATTGATTTTCGTTGCCTCAATTCTTTTGTAGGGTACCTTAATGAACCTTTGTTGGATTTCTATGGACTTGTCTGGGGCTTACATTTTGGATAATTATTTTGTATAGCACAATTCAATGAATCAATTTTATTGGGTTGAATTTACATGTGTTTTTTAATTATAATAAAAAATTCAACAACTTAAAAAGTGCATTAGTTATATTTAAATACATAAAACACTCGTATTGTTATTTTCAAGTCATATATTTTCTTTTCTTTTTTTTCTTTTGAATTTTCAATGAGATTTAGGCACGTAATAGCTTCTTGTTGAAAAATTCTGGAGACAACACCGGTACTAAATATCATAGCTGATAGAAGGTGAGCTTCACTTATATGTCCTATGTTGTAAGACCACCCTCTATTAATAAGTGGTGTTTAGTACTATCGATACCCTTTAACATTGTTCTTTTTTATAAAGGGTGAAAATATATTAATAAATCATTTGGGAAATCGGTTAGGACTAAAATTTTAAGTTTAAGAATTATAACATGTGAGGACTTTACATTGTAACAATTTTTTATTTTTTATTGTAGTTATTAAGAACTTTATATTGTAGTAGTTCTAACTAACATTTCAAACACGTGCCAAGGAATTAAATACATTCCTAAAAGTATATGCGCACATTGGTTTGGTTTGTTGCTTGGTAGGCTATTAAATTGCTTCCTAAGCTTTGGTTTGGCTAAAGTGTATATTAGCACGTTCTGTTTTTGGCCTTGGATTGTAAGCATGAGATTATTTCGTATTAAAATTTAGTTCATGTTTTAATTAATTTGCTCAGAAAGCTACTCCCACTTATCTATCTTCAAAATATCTCCTTTTTAAAGACCCTACTCTAGTTATACCAAGTGCAAACTTATTAAATCTTGAAAAACAAAATATTTTAAATGGACAAGCTATACAAAAAACATATATAGCCTGTTGAGACACGACGGCTCTTGTGTTTTGGATATGAGTTTAAACTTATGAGTTTGTACCATTTATAGTATAAAGTTTTCACATACTATAATATAAAGCAAAAATATAATACCATGTAAAGATTTCACATGCTATAGTGTTTAAATTTATTTTTAAAGTTCAAGCCAATTTATCAAACACATAAACAACTTAAATGTGCAACAAAACACCTATATATATAATATATATACATATACGTATACATAATTATAATAATAAGATACCAAGGTTGATGGTCCAAGCAAAGCAACTCGGCCAAGCGAAGTTGTCTTCCCTTTCATTATAGAAAATTATAAATTGATGCCAAAAAGTGCAAGCAATAAAAAATTAGCATTCTAGCACGCAAAAATTGTAACACCCATTGCCATCCAAAACGTAATAAAGAGAGTATTTTCACTAATTTAACACGGGTTAGGAGAAGGGTATTTTGGAAAATTCACTTCCCAAACTTGTCGACACAAAAATGGAACATACATGCCATTCATGAGAATGTCGAGTAACGGCCTGCATCTGCACTCAAAAAAGGTCTGAATTCTGGTGGTCTCTCTCTGCAGTCTCATTTTTGGAAGCCAATGTAGGGGCAAAAATGTGATTTCAAAACTACTATTTCTTAGCGTGAAAGGTGTGAATAACAATTTTAAAATCTAAGCTTTAGATTTGTAGCTTGACTAGAATCCAAAGGAAGCAACACTCTTCTTGACTTTTTTTTTTTGACGAAAAAGGACATGAAAGGTCCTTTTCTTTTCCTTTTTGCCACTGAAGAGTGAGAGTCAGGGAGGGGCTGAGCTTTAGCAGGACTGGCGACTGGACAAAAGAAGGAAAAGTTTCTAAAGAGTAATGAGTTGGTGGGGCCCCTGGGCTACATGCTAGCCACTTGGCAGTTTCTGATTGTACAAATATGGCGGTTTTTGGTGATAGCCCAATAGAATACCAGAGGCCAGCTTGGCTTGGGAAAAGAAGAGTGCCAATCAGAAACGCACACATGTCACTCCGAGACCCAAGCACGCTGTCGGTCTCCAGTCTCCACCCGTGACATGCACCTTGACTTGTGCATCGTGAGGGGGGCATTCATAACGTGCCAAAACTTAGACCTTAACGAAAATGTTTTTTTTGCACTTCGGTCCTCAAACTTTTTGATCTTTGCCACTTAACATCTGTTTTAGGAATTGGTTAGAATCAAAAAATGAGTTGAAGTCACAATTTATAGTTGAAATTTATATTTGATAAGTTTTTCATGATATTGGTGTTAGTTGGTTTGAACAAAAAAAGAGTACAAAAAAATAGTTAGAACTGATAATGGTCAAACAATAGTTTTTGATTGGAATTGAGAAAAAAATGTTGGAACCGTAATTTTTAATTAAAGCCCATTAAGGAATATGGTTCAAATGAAGAAGTTTTTGTTCAAACCAACATTGCTATTATGTTTTTTCTCACAAAATTTTAATTGTTATAGTATTTAGGTTATAACTTTTGATTCGAACTATGTTTCCAAACATACTCTAAGTCTCAAACTCATTTTCTTGACTTTAGGTACTGTAACACCCCGAAGTTAATTAAATGTAATTAGAATATTAAATGGTGAATTAGTGTGCCATGATGAGTGTTTTAAACTTAATTTGATTACTTTGTGAAAACCTTGTGTTAATTACTTTTGATGATTTTTAATTATTCTAAAATTGTTTTTGATTGTTAATTTAAGTTTTAATAAAACAATTTGATTTGAAAACAGAGTGTGGTTGCACACAGTTTTATGCAACTGCTTTTCTCTCTCTTCTTCTATTTATTTCACTTTCCTCTCTCTCTCCTCATTCCTCCCGTGCACTCTCTCTCTCCTCTTTCTCTCGTCTCTCTCGGTTCTCTCATTCTCTCTCTCAATCTCTCAAAATTTTTGAAACAAATCACGTTTTCAAGCTTCGGGCTAGGAGATCGAAGGCTCGGGGACAAGATTCAACAACAAAAACAACGTTTTCAAGCTTTGATTCGAGGTTAGATTTTAAAATTCAAAGTTTTTCTATTTTTCAAGATTTTCTTGTATTTTGAAAT
>CAMOHE010045454.1:0-19449 GCA_946598075.1 Artocarpus hirsutus | reverse complement strand
AAAAGAATAAAATAACATAAGTTTTCCTTAATTTCCACGAAATAATCAATTCAAATTTAAATTGCTCATTATAGCACACTAATCCACCATTTAATATTCTAATTACACTTAATTAACTTCGGGGTGTTACAAGACATAGGATATTTTTGCGTTTTCCATTTTCCAAATAATTGTCATGTTTTTCGTTAATGTCATTTTTCACTTTCTTGCCGTTTGCACAATCTATTCTCCTCTTATGTCGTTTTGAATGATATTCATTCCATATCGTTTTCCCAATTTCTTTTATTTTCTTTTGTTCCATTGGTTGTCGTTAATAAGGTTTCGATCTTAGACTTAGTACTTGCTTATCATGTCGTTTTCCAAATTGTCATCGTTTGTTTTCTAGCACTATGGTTTCCAATATATTGTCGTTTCTTCCATTTTGTCGTTTGGTACCAATATATTGGGACCAAACGATAACAATTTGAACGACAATATGGTTTCCAATATATTGTCGTTTTATTGCAGGATTGTCGTTCTTGTGCTACGGCCGTTCTTTTATATTGTTGATTTTCACGCTTTGTCTTTTTTTGAAGGGCAATCCCATTCTCTCTTGTTGTCGTTTTAAATTATTATCGTTCGCTATGTTTGGTTTCTGTAGTCCAGTCGTGTTGTTTTAACGCAATTGTCGTTTACGAGCTAGTACTGCACCGTCATTCATTCTATCATCCTTTGTTGTTTACGTTTACTATTTTAGTGTCGTTTATTTTGAGTTCCTTCTTGTACCAATGATGTTGTGACAAGTGAATTATGGCTTTTCAATTAATAAATAAACGATCCACCTACTAGAATTTGTGATATTTGATTTTAGAAAGGGAAATTATATTGATACCCCCAAATAAATACAATTCCCCCTAAAACTAGTACAATAATTCAGATGAGCAGTGTATTCAATTCGGACGCTAATTATGTACGGTGTGGCAGTTGCTATTTTGGCATGACATTTGGAGCTAAATATTTTGTTAGGATTTTATGTTATTCTTTTTAACTAAGAGAGAGAATCACATGATTTGGAAGAAAATGATAATAGAGAGATACAAGTACGGATGCACTCATAAAACAATTTTGTTTGGAAATGTTTTTAAAATAAGTGACAGTGGTTTTGTTTTAAACAATGAAAACTTTTGAGAAATTATATAAGATAGTATATTTGAAATTTTTGTCTTAAAAAATGTGTAAAATATTTTTAAAAACTCTCAAAACAATAGCAAATGATTTTATATATATATATATATATATATATAATTTTAATCCAGGATCTTCCTTTTTAACTCCTCCCACCCTTACTATTGCTCAGTTTACACATTTTTGAGTCCGTGTCATTTGTTTGAATGAGAGGAATATGGAGAACGTGATTGAATGAAGGCAAATTTAAAATACTCAAGAGCTTTTGATAATTGAATGCAAACAAAATATAGGAATGAAATTTCTAACACATTGATTGAATGAAGGCAATTTCATTAATTTATCCCAATCATCGTCATAATTTGTTGTGTTTCTTGTGTTTGCTGCTAATTCCAATATGCTTTGCACTGCTCTGCCAGAAAGCTTTTGCGAAGAGAATTAGGTCTATCAAGCAATGCAATTATGCAGCAAATAGTGTTGTAGAAGGATCTGTTAAAGATGGATTAAACATTGGAGCAGTTATATCAAAGAGTTTTTTAGATAAAGGTGATAAAAATATTGCAGATGAAGTAAAGAGTACTATTCCAGATTTAGCGAAAAAAGTGCTACAGATGAAGCAATTAAGGGTTCAAGATGTAGCAAAGAGTCATGTTGAAGATCTAGAAAGAGTTTTGCAGTGGAAGTGGAACTTGTTGACTATTAATATGTGGAGTTTGTGGATGCACTTACATGTACATATACAACATATGTATATGTATATATTTATATATAATAAATAGCAAGCTTTAAAATATTTGAAGTAAATAAAGTATTACCTAGGTAAGTAATCTATTCATTATTGACAAAATTAATAGTTTAAAGGCCAAAGTAACATAATGCTCATGGTTAAGAACTGATGATGTTAATGATCCCATTTTTACACAACAGTTATTGGTTCATTAACATGAGCTTGGATTCGTCACGGTAACTCTCCAAACCAATTTATAAGTGCGTAGGTATAGGAATGAAATGTAAATGGGTTTTTTACTGTTTATACCTGTATTTTAGTTTTATTCAAATATTATAACTTTAATTTTTTATCTCATCAAATATATACTTTCATATTAAATTTAATACATAAATTATGTATTTTCCTGATCAATCCTCAATTTTAACCTAAAAAATTATCCAAAGTACCCTCAAATTGAAAAATACGATAACAACTTTAAAAAACTTTATAATAAAGTTTTTGAATTTAAAACTATATAAAATACTCTCAAAATTAATGTTTAGTGCGTTTTTATATTATTTTTATTTTTTGAAAGTTTTATATCCTCTCTTTAACTTAAAAAAATTTGATCATTTAAAAGGTTAAAATTAACTACCAATTAAGGTAAGTTATAAATTTATATATTAAATCTAGTCTAAATATATACATTTGATAAAATAAAAACAAAAAATATAGCTTTTTAATTTAACCTAATTATGAGAGTATAAAAGGATAAACATACCAATGAAAAATAGGCATGTTCGGGCAGAAATTGATTAGTTATCAATCAATCTTTGAGAACCAGTCACCAAGTTTCGAGATGCAGAGGTTCAAGCACCCGATATCATCCATTGGTCCAGAGCCAATTGACCATGCTGAGGTAGCAGCAGCCAGCATAGGGGAAAGCAGGAACTGGGAGGATTTAAATTAACAATGCCTTTGGCTTTGTTAATTTCAATTAAAACTTTTACTTGCTACAATATAAAACTCTCACATGCTATAGTGTTTTTAACCAATTGATTTCTAATTAATGTTTCCAAACATGTTATAAGTATTCATTTCCTCTCTTAATTCTTCCTAAATGAAAGAGAGACCCTTGAAGTTTAAGGGCATTGGTAATAATAACCCTTAATTCTTTTTGAAAGAACTCGAACATGCAAAAGCTATTTAGCACAGGAAGCCGACGATAATTAGCCACTAGCCAGCTTAAAGACAAATGAGTTCGATGATCAAGTCTTGAACAGGTATCCCACTGGTGCAAAGGACACACAGACAAACTCGAGGAATGAATGGATCAAAATTAAGGAATAAAGGAACAACAATGACCGATTAATTATCACAAAAACTTAAGAAGCGTTATAGACTCGTAAAAAACATCACGCATTTGTCTCTGGTAACTGAGCATTGCTTCAGAATTTCAAGAACCATATAGCGTCTAATCGATAATTCAAGACATTAACAAAAGACCTTTCATTTAAGCAACTGGAACTGTAACTGGAACTGGAACGTCAATATCAGCGGGCGCCAAAAGCGGGGCTGGCCTAAGGTACTCCTCTTCCTCCTTGGGAGGGTGGATGGTAACAATATCAGGCAGGGGAGTTGTCGGACCCTGCTTCCCCTTAGGATCCCAGTCAAGCATAATCTTGACCTTGATTCCAAGAACACCCTAGTTGCGAACAAAAAAACACCATGAGAAAAATGAAAAATAAACTTGCAAAATCTAATGCAGGACAACGATAAAGAATAGGAGAATTAAACAAACCTGTCTGAGAAGTACATGTCTAACAGCCGAATCAATGTATTCCTTAACTGGCTGACCAGAGGAGATCATGTATCCATCCTTGAATTTCATTGACTTGGCACGCTGGGCCCTGAGCTTTCCACTAACAATAACCTGTTTTCATATAAATACACATGATTCAATTAAAAGGATGTATAGTGCAAACCAGAGATATAAGGTAAAATGCAGCTTAAGAACATACCTCACAACCCTTGGCTCCGCTTTCCATAACAAATCTCAAAACACCATAGCATGCCCTGAAGAAAGCAAACGGCAAAGGCTTGGTCAAACACGAATTCCACACGTAATTTATCACACATGATTATGATCTACAACCACATGACAACTATGACAATACCAAAAACAAAATAAACTTTACTTGATATAAGTCTCTCAACATTAAGCACTTCTTTAATAGCAAAGTAAGCAAGCATACAAGCAAAGTTACAAATTACAATCAGTATAACGATAAGAAATTAAGAATTAGGTTTAGTGTAGCAACTCCAATCAAGTGCATTAAGGTAATAGCTTCAATTGCTCAAAGGGTGGAGTGGCACTGGCACATCAATATTGTCATCTTCCGACACAAACATGGTACAAAAATAACCAATTTGCTTTATAGATGACTTCTCAAACACAGCGCTAGTACACAGAAAGAGATCGAAAAATCCAACTCTGAGCTAAACAATTAATATACACAGAGATTACAACAAAATCAGGTGTCTAAAATTATGTCCCCTCTCGAATGTTACTACATGAAAACAAAATAATTTCCCAAGGATGATGGAATGGAGGAGCTCCACCAATCTTGTCATCTTCCGGCACAAAGTTGGTAGTGAAACATCAATTTGCTTTGTAGATGACATGAAAATTCAGAACCAAAACTCAAAATGGAAAGCATCATAATAATAACCACAATCAAGATTAAATTTCCCCAACCGTTTCCATGGACATAAGAAAAACACTTTCAAACTAAAATCTAAGAAGTTAAAGATAATAAACCAACTATAACTAATTCGAAATCCAGAGCATTTAATCATTATAACCAAATACCATCAAAAATTAGATTGACATCATTTTCATTCATTAATAAAATTTAATAAATAAATTTAACAGATGAAAAAAAAAAAATAGAACTTGAGAGCATACCTACGAACAGCGAGACCACCAAGAAGCTTGTAACGAAGAGACTCGGCCTGAGCAATAGCGCAAAGCCCTCTGTTGTTCACCTTCTCGGCGTAAAGCTCCACGCTGTTCTCAGGGAACTTGAACCTCTTCTGCACAACAGAAGTCAGCTCCCTGATTCTCCTTCCCTTCTCACCTGCAAATCCATAAAAAAATTATACAATAAACACACTAATCAAAAACCTTCGAAAAGAAAATTCATTGAAAAGCAATAGAATACGAAGAAATTGGAGACTGACCAAGAACGTTCTGAGTTCTGGTGGCTCTGATAATGATCTCGGTTCTCATGGGCGTAACCCTAACCTCGACGCCGGAGTAGCCGTCCTCGGCGAGCTCTCTGGTCAGAACCTCGTTCAGCTCAGCGAAGAACACTCCATCAGCAACGAACTGCAAACAATCACCGAATTCAACTACGTTCAGCGAAAGAACAGTAAAAGAGCGAGCTGATTAGTTGCCAAAGTAAGTTCGAGAGAAAATTGTAAAAGATATTATTGCGGTTTCCCGGGAAAGAAACGGGGGTTAAGCAATGACCTTTCGCTTTTTGCTCATCTGAGTTGCCATGATTACGGCGGCGAGAGACGGGACGATGCAGAGGTTGCAGAGAGAGGAGATCTGGTGCGAGGTTTGCTGGGGGCTGAAGGAAGGCGAGTGCTCTGCAAACCCTAGATGCCGCAAGAGTTTGGGCTTTTGAGGAGGAGATGATTATAAGTATTAAGCGAAGATGAATCCGACGGTCGATATTCGTTTAGCTTTTTCTTCAAAACAAGGGTTTTAAAATTCGGGATTTTAGAATAAAGTATGTATTATACGTTAAATTAAAAAAAATCCCTATAATTAAAGTATTTTTTGCTTAAATTTAAATTGTTATTTAAAATAAAGATTTAAAAATTTAGAATTTGGGAATAAAGTTATTGTTCATTACAATTACTAGCAATGTAATTAATATACTGACAGTAAAAAATTAACATTTTTTTATAAAGATACTAGTATATAATTAATATACTAGCAATTTATTATTCAAAAGAGACGTAATTAATATACTAGCACTAAATTAACGTTTTCTTTCAAAAGAAATTAACATGTTTTTTTAATTAAAAAACAAATATCATTAAAAAGTCAAATACATACATATATATATATATATATATTATATCTTAACCTCAATAAATGTATTTAAAATTTGAACTTCACATCATAATCTTCAAATACAACAAATGTGAACCCTCTATAATCATAATTCATATGTGCCATAATTGAATTTAAACACCTCACACGAATTTGAAATCGATCTTCAAAATAAAATTTGAAATATTAAACAAGAAGGAAATAGGGCAAAAAAAAAGTGACATTGAGAAGGAAATCAAAAGAAAACATGAAAAAGAACTCATCGTCTTATCAACTTATTCTAAAAATTCAACGATTACGTTGTCAAGATATTACTATTAAGTGAGGATGCTATTAGTACAAATTACAAATACCTTGACAAAACGATGGAGAAAAAAAACAGAATGAATGGTTAATATTATGTATATGACTAATTATTATGTATCATTAAATTACTAGCAATATATTATGACTAATTACCATATATCGCTAAAATACTGGCATATAATTAATATACTAGCAATAAAAATTTAACATTAAAAAATTAATATTTTTTTTATTAAAAAAAAACAAATACCATTAAAAAGGAAGATACATATATGTGGTAACCCCAATAAATCTATTTAAAATTTGAACTTCACACCATAATCTTCTAATACGATGAATGTGAACCCTCTATAATCATCATTCATATGTGCCATGATTGAATTTAAATACCTCACACGAATTTGAAATATATCATTAAACTAATAGGGTGTTTGGAAGGTGGTGGGAACCAGTGGTGAGAACCACTTTTACTGTAGCATATGAGAACTTTACACTGTAGCAATTTTTTTATTGTTACTGTAGCATGTGAGAGCTTTTTACTGTTCATAACTGATTTTGTGGTGGGAACCGCAGTTCCCACCACTTTGCCAAACACCCCCTAAATTTTGAAATATTAAAGAAGAAGGAAAAAAAAAAAAAAAAAAAGGAAACATGAAATTGAGAAGGAAATCAAAAGAAAAGGTGGGAAAAGAAAAGAATACAACATCTTCATATGAAAAAAAAAAAAAAGATATGGCGAAAAAGATAACATGAATTTGACATTTTGATCATATAATGTATAAAAATTGAAATAGAAAAAAAAAATAAAAAAATAGGAAAGTCTTACCCGAATATTTTAGGGAGCAATATCTTGTAAAATTCAGTAACACTATGAACTTCTTACGTTAATATATTTAAGATATAAACAAACTACTTAAAATTTCAAAATTTAAAAATTGGGTGATAAAACAACACATTAACTTAATAAAAAAATAAAGAAATACGTGTTTAATAATATTAATAAGTTAAAATAAGAAATACACGTGTATATTTTTTTTCTAATTTAACTCTTTGAAAAATAAAAAAAAATTTATAAAAATTTTAATACATGATAATATGTAGTTAGAGAGCATTTTAAGTTTTTTATATATAAAATTTAAAAAAAAGATATATAAGTGATATTTACATAAAAAAATATTAATTCACTCCTTAAAAAAGTGTCAAATTACATAATTTTTACATAATTATAAGCAAACGGGCTAACTAAGCCCCTACTGGCACAGTCATAGCTGCAAGCAAATGGGCCGACAAAGCCTGCATTGGCCCAGTAATAGTTGTAAGTAAACGGCCCGGGGATCACAACTGAAATTTAAGCCCGATAAGTTTACTCTCGGCAACTGGTCCCTCTTTGAGAAATTGCACCAAAGATCAAAATTTTAATTCTTAACGTAAGCAAATAGCATATTTTAAAAATATTAAAGTAAGTTGTATTTTTAGAATCTTATTTTCTTTTTGAACACTTAAATTTTTAATTTTACCTCCTCCTTTTTCATCTTTTTCTTCTTCCCTTTTTTTTCATTTGTGTTTCTTGTTATCTCACTATTGTTTCATATTTTTCTTTACGTGATTCTATACAAAAATAAATTTTGTTTTAATTTAAGTGGGCTATTTACTAAATACTATAATATTTTAGTCTATTTATTTTTACCCAATTAATAATGGGCTAATTCCCTCAATCTCCCGTTATCTTTTTGTTGATATGGAAAATAATATAATAGATTACCAAAAATAATCAATAAGATTACTCTTCAGCAATTGATGATCGCCCATCGGTTTTGGTGAATGCTGGTGAACATTGTTGGTTTTACTGTCTTCTAGTAGATTATTAGTGATAATCTAAAGATAATTGTAGTGAATAGTACTTTTTTAAAACTAATTGTAGTAAATAAAATAACAGTTTTTGAAAATATTCATAGTAAATTACAAGTTTATAACGTAAAAATTTATTTACCCCTTCTTATTTACAATGTAAATAATTCTTATTTGCACAATAAATAAATTTAAATTGCAAATAATTTATCTACCCTTCTTTGTAAATTAGAATTATTTACATCGTAAATCTACTGTTTTACAATAAACTTTCAAAAGTTGTCATTTACGTCGAAAAGTTTTAAAAATCTGCTATTTCTCTCATTCATAATGTAATAGATTGTTTTTTTATCAGGTGGAACAATTTGATAAAACATAGTTTCTTGACTTGTGCATTATCTATTTGTGAACAACAAATTCAAAGCTCTAATACCTATGGAGTAAATCGGAAGGTCAGGTTTTTTGAGTAATTTACTTATTCACTTCTACCACTTAGAGTAATTATGGAAAACTGCCACCAAAGTCAACATGCATATTATTTTATGTTACCCAGTAAGAAGTTTTCAGAAGAAGTTTTTACGAACTGTGCCACGATTTAAAACAACAATAGTAATAACTGTGAGGATGATTTGACCCTATATTATTCCACTAAAGTTCAAACATCATGAAAAAAAAAAAACTCACTAGAGCCACCAAGGTTCTTGGATTACAAACAAGTTAACGAAAAAATTCACTAGAGCTGGACAAGAACTTTTTTGTCATTCCTACCCCTTCCTATTTCAAGGAACCTACTGTTGTTCAGTTAATACATAAGCAAGTTTTGTTTATATTACCATTGTAAGGGAGTTAAAAAAAAAAATCAACAAGAAGAAAGGTTATTAAGACTTCTTCATTAGTATATATATCTCAGCAATTTGGTTACTAGCAAAAAAAAAAAAAAAAAGAGGAATGACTCAGCAATATGTAGAATGGTGAGTTGAGTAAGTTTAACATTCTAGTTGAGTTTTTTTTTTTTTTTTTTATATTTTATGAACACTCTAGTTGAGTTTCACACCGTTGTCCACTCAGGGACGAGGTAACTCAGGCCCAGAACAAGGAAAATGTTAATTTTTGAAACTTTTTAAAATAAATCACAGGTTAGCAGATTGCAATAAAAAGTGCGTTTATTATTTAGTGGGTGTTTGGAAGAGTGGTGGGAACCACTTTTACTGTAACATGTGAGAGTTTTACACTGTAACATGTAAGAACTTTTTACTGTTCATAACTGTGTTTGTGATAGGAACTGAGTGATTTTCACTACTACCAAACACCTCATTAGTGTTATTAACTGTAAATATTTTCAAAACTTACAGTTTATTTTAATAAAATTTGAAAAAGTAACACTTCCAACAATTTCTGTAAGAAGAATATTACATGTTAACGTCCAGCATAACAAAAAAATAAATAGACAAAAAAGTTATTTTTAGCATTTATACGGTATAAATGGAATTTACAATTTTTATTTCTGAATGAATTATCTGGCTTCGCCCTCCATGTGAAGATATTTTTGCAGTGCTTCAGCCCGTTTGATATGCCAAACTTTCCACAACAAATTGGACTTGCATATAGTCTAGGGTAGAAAAATAGAAGGACTGTGTTTCCGGCCTCCCATATCTTTTGTGTGACGCTTTGCTTGCCCGAAACGGGTTTAGTTTACAGAACAGGAGAGAGCCTCTGAAAACACATAACAACCTTGAAAATTACGGTTTAATGCAGATTTTTGCCTCTCTGTTTTCCTATTTCTTAGCAATTTTTTTTTTTTATAATCGGTTAATTTTCTTTCGACTTTTGTGTTGTTATTATATATGTAAATGAAAAATTTCTTCAGAATATTTAGAGATAAAATCAACTATCACTCATTTTGAAAAAATGATTGAAACCATATTCAATTTTTATGCTACAGTAAAAAACTAAAAGTTGTTACAGTATAAAACTTTCATATACAATAATTTTCAAATCAAAATTGTTGGTTCCAACCGTTCTTTCAAACAACATAAATAACATGGTTGGCGATTATCGATTATTAGAATTTTTAGTATTATGTCAACATACTTTTAGTATCATGGCATGTCATAGATTGGCTATCATTGACTTTCACAATTTTTATAAAGTGTTTGACATGATGATTAAAACTGTAAACATTATAATATATGAAAGTTTTATATTATATAAATTTTTTACTTTTATTTTAACATATAAGAGCTTTATATTATTTTTAACTAAAAAATTAGTTAAAATTAACTAATATCAAACAACCTAATGCTACGATAAGATAGCTCTAACGTTTAAGTATCATGATATACCAATAGTCATCGGTCGGCCATAGCTGTGCAAGAACTTTTTATTATCACGTCGGGGTATCACTGAGTATCATGGTAGGCTACTATGGTCAGCCGCCGGTTGTCAGAATTGCAGAAATATGACAAGATACCTCTCAGGATTACAGTAAGACGGCAGGGTTACTGGTTGGCCATCACCAGTTGCTAGAGTTTTTAATATCACATTCCTCTAAGAATCATAGTGGGGCACTTGCAGTCATTGACTGACAATTAATAGTTGTCTAAAATAATATTTGATAAAATTAATTAAAACCAATTATATGTAAAATTTTATATATTATAATAAAAATTAAAAAATATTATAATATTTTAAATTAAAAAATTAGTTATAATCTTGCTTGTTAAACTCCCTTAAATTTTCAATATCACAATGTGATGCCTCTAAAGTACCATGTAGGATACGGGTGGTTATTAGTTGGCTTTCCCCGTTGTCATAATTTTTAGGGAATATTTTAAAAAAAGAGTTAAAGAAAATTTAAAATTAAATAAATGTCTTCTTTTTTTTTTTTTTTTTGACACACCATGATGATACCGTGAAGCAGACACCGTGGCTAGTACTGCCTGGTATTTTTCATGGCATTATTGAAGGAATATTCGGCATTCTATATCGGATGGTATGACATTTTTTAGAAATAACTTCTTTTTCCGTGCCAAAAATCAATATAACTTTTTATTTTGTATTTTTTTTTAAAAACAACTTACCACTTGCTATGTGGAAATTACGCTTAAATCTTTCCAAGAAAAATAATATATTCTAAGTTCCTATATTGAAAAAGAGCCTGAGTGTTTTTTAATAGGTTTTTAGTGCTTTTAGTCCCTAAATTACAAAGTATCATGATAATCAAATCTCTAAACTTTTTATATTGATATATTACTCCCTCAACCCTTGTTTTTGGTAGTTTTAGTCCTAAGACTAAAATTGACAAATGCTTTTTGAAATTCAACAATATTATTATATATGCTATAGTAATTTTTTTTTAAACAAAAAAATAGCCACATTAAGTGTAATATTTTTTTAGGATAGTGCAAAATGTTATAGTTTTTCAAGGATTTCTAACAATAATTAAGAGAATATTTAACATTAATGTAACTATTTCTGCAGTTTTTTTTTTTAGGTAAAATGCGATAGAGAATGGTTATGGTTGTTAAATTATGAAAGTTCATCGTCAATTTTATGGTCGGAAAAGCAAAAGTGCCGAATAAAAGTTTATAAAGCAATATGTTAAAAAAAAAAGTTCAGTCACTAAACTGTCTAAACGCTTATAGTTTGAAGACTGGCCAAACTAATAATCTTTTTTAAAAAGATTTGGAAATGTGCCCCATTAAACTAACCAAATTATTTTTGTGCGCCGCTTAAGAATTTTCTCTCCCTAAGTTCATACAAAAAGAAAAAATATGTATAGGGAAAAACAAAATTATGCTACTTCTTAAAACATAGCGTAAATGTTTTACGAGTTTTGTTCAATGTTTTTGCACATTTTTGAGGTAAAAATTTCAAAAATACTTTCAGTATAATTCTTTAAAAATTCTTATTTTTTAAAATAAAACTATTTTCACCTATTTTAAAAATCATTTACTATGGTAGTATTCCTCTCCATATCCTTCTGCTGGGGTAACTATTATTTTTTTTTCCCAAATAGACTTGTGTGTTCTTAAAAAGCAGTTAGACAACTCATCAAAAAAAAAAAAAAAAAAAGCAGTGAGACTACGAGGACATAATTCAACGTCAAACGTAGTGTTTGCTTCGTCAAATCATGATTGACACTAATCAACTGAAAAATTGGAAATTAAAAGGAGAAACATTTTTTTTTTCTCTCTCTCTCTTCAAGAAGCCTTTCAGATTTGCTTTCCAACGAGTTTGGACTAAAGATTGCTACAAATTACAATTATAAAATGATATGGGCACGCAATTTTTAGGGTAGAAACTTGTCTCCACCTCCTTCTGGCTTCGCGATTATAATTTTGTAAGGTTATGAAATTGGTCTAAAGTTTCACTCTTCTGATCTCCTTGCACATAGTGCAATGTATTTATGTAGTTAAGACAATTTAATTGATTTCTTCTTTAATTTTTAAACACAAACATAAAATTACATATTACAAAATTAGATAGGAACGTTGAATTTTGATCAGCAAAAAAAAAAAAAGATAGGAACGTAGAAATCATCAAAAAGTTGGTAGAGTGATGAGAATAACTTTCATATTTCTCCTCTCAAAAGTGCACAAAATTTGACATTTTTGAAGCCCCACTTTAAGATGTATATTCCCACAACAGGAAAGGAAAATAGAGAAAAAGAAAAGCTAATACTTAATACAAGGTTTATCCTAAGTGCAATTTTAACTAGTAACTCTATTCCATCCAATTCATTTTTTGCTGTACTATGTTGTGTCTCCACATAGAAAGATATTAAAACATCCCATTCATCTTTTTTCTTTCTTTCTTTCGTAAGAACCAATGCATTTTTTTTTGTACTATGTTTTATCTCTACATAGAAAAATATTGGAAGATGGCAAAGAAAATTTCATTCCACTCAATATCCGTCTTTTTCAAGTATTGAAAATATCTCAAGTTTCACATTCTCATATAACCACTATGTTTATGATTAAATGGGACGTTTATTTTGTAAAGGTAATACAATCTGAGTCCCATGGCAATGGCAATGAATAAAATAATAAATAATAGCTTAATATTATAAGAACATAATGTTATTCTATTTGGTAGATTGGCTTTTAAGATGGGAGCTAAGTTCTTAGCAAGTTTAATTTCTATCATATTTAATATTGGTAGGAAATAGAACTCAAGATATTGTAGTATTTGACCCATTTTAGCCTTCAATTGAGATATACCATTTGTCCTAAAATTGTTGCAATATATGCCGTAGTGGCATGATTAGAACAATCTAAATTGACCAAAATACCCATTAACGTTTTGCTTTCTCTTTTCCCACTTATTTTCCTGTCATGCCTTGGAGTATGGGAGGTGACGTGGAGAGTTGATCAAGTTAATTAAGAGGAAATTTAATTAAAACACAAGTTAAAGAAATTAGTTTGTTATGAAGAGTGTGATAATTTAAAATCTTTTTAAACCAATGATAATAATAGTTAATCCAAACAAATAAAAATAACAAAGTGATTATTAAGAAAAAATAAAATAAAAAAAGGAAGAGGAGAAAAAATGGGTTGTGTCCCCCTGGCCCACAACTTGTGCACACACACATAATACTGACAATATTAAATTACAATCACAGTCTAAAATAAAAGTAAAAGTAAAAGTTATACATGCCTTGATTTATCTGTATAGCAACCTACCCAAGCCTTCTACTAGTCGTAGGTCGGGTCAACGGACTCTTCTCCGATCCTAAGTTGAAATTCACCTAATGGGGGAAAGATTTTAAAACAAATAAAGGTGAGCGAAAGACTTAATAGGACTATATTTTACAAACAAATATTTAATTGAAATATAATTTCACCTTTCAAAACAAATGACAGAAAACAGAGTTAAAAAAATAAAATCATGCAATTATATCCTTTAAAGATAGTCTGTCCAAAAAGTATCTTTTTCTTTCTTGGGCAAACCATATATACAACACAACTGTAGTGGCTCGGCTGGGTTTCGGGATCTGCCCCTCAAGGTCGCATGCTACACGACTCGATCTCAGATATGACATCATGCCCATATATATACATATATATATATATATATATATCTTTCTTTAAATATTAAAATCTCTTTTTACCAACTTTTCTCATTTACATTTATTATGAGGTTTATTATGAAAACTACTTCAATTCTACTACTTATGAAATCAGTCAATAAAAATCCTTTTTCAACCAATCATTGAAAACATTTTTATTAAAAATTCCTTTTGAGGCCAAAATGTTTTAAAAACTAGGTTATCAAGGAAGAGGGATAAAAATCCTACCTCAATATTCGTGCCGATGTCCCACATTATAATCCCGATTAACTACACGTTAGCTCTGCTGAACCATGCACGAACAACCTTAAATATATAAACTGCATCTATTAGTGTCTAACTTGAGATATCCTATGCTACTAAACTATCTCATGGTATCCTAATGTGCCATTTGAGTTTATAAAATTATACCGTGTCGTTAAAATCTTAATCAGGGTTCAAAACGGTAAAAACAGGTGAAAAATAACAAAATTTCACATGCCCAGTCGGCCTGCCGGTCGCCCTGGTTTGGCCGGTCAAACTGCACAGTTCGGCCTGTCGAAAAACCAAGTCTGGTTGGCCAAACTTTTCTAGCTTCGGCCTGCCAGTTATATGCATCTGGCCTGCTGATAATGAAATTCGTCCTGTCAAATTGAAAAATTCTAGAATTTTTCAGGCACGGGTTCTCGGCCTCCTCAAGCCCAAATCTTTATTTCAATATGTTTTTCTCAGTTCTCAGGCATGGTAAACATCTATGGATAATAGAAAGACATTATAAAACACTTTTGAACCAATTTAAACAAGATTTGCATAAAGATTTTTGAAAAATATTAAAATTGAAGAAAAATAGAGAAAAATAAAAAATTATGATTTAAATCCATTTTTGATCAAACAAAGCTTAGATTTTAGTTATTCTAAGTTTTTCTAACCTAGATTGAAGGTTTTCTAAGCTCAAATAAACTTAGATTTCAAAATGCAAGAAAAATTAAAAAATTGAAAAAGTTTTGAAATTCAAAAACTAACCTTGGATTCGAGCTTCAAATCATGTTTGTGATTGCTAAATCACGTTCCTTAGCTTCCAATCTAGCTGAGAAGCAAGGCTTGAGCTTGAATTTTTGAATAAAATGTGAAAGGGAAGAAAGAGAAAGGGACGGGCAGAGAGAATGAAGGTGAAAGAGAGAGAGACGAGAGAGTAAGTGAGAATGAGAGGGAGAGGGAGAGATAAATAAAGAGAGAAAAGGACAATTGGTTGCACAAAAACCATGTGCAGTAGCATACTGATTTCAAATGGGACATACTTGGTATTTGTCAAATTGTTTTGTTTCAAAATTTAAAATAACAATTAAAATAATTAAAAGTAATTAAAAATCATTAAAATAATCAAAAACAACTTTAATCTGGAAATGTCACAAAATAATCAAATTAAGTTTAAAATATTCTTTATGACACACTAATCTACCATTTTACTCATTAATATTACTTAATTAATTTCGGGGCGTTATATTTCCTCTGTAGGCTTCCTTAATTCCTCCATTTCTCTCCTCATGCCATCAGCTCTCTACCCTTCATCACTCTCCGATGTGGCAAATACATTCTCCATCTCCAATCGATCTCCATCTTTGAACATCTCTAACGTTACGGACTACAAACAAACAAGCATTCAAGAAGATAAGGCTCGACCCCATCATCAACACCAAGCGCTCCAATGGCAGAACTGGCGCCTGAACCCATTAGGGTTCCTACCTCGCTATCAATTCTGGCGTCTCCTTATCGTCTACCACAAATGGAATCTCTGGCATATCCTCACCGTCTGTAGCGAACAAAATCTTAGGCAACTCGTCGATGTTTGCCACAAATAGAATCTTTAGCATCTCCTCGTCATCTATCGTAGTTGCAAATAGAATCTTTGGCATCTCCTTGCCTTCTACCCCTCCACCGTGAATAAAAACTCCTTTCCGTCAGCACCCGTAGTTCACCTCTGAAAGAGCTCCATCGACTAGAAGTTCAGCTTCGACTAGGGTAGTTGCAAGAGCTCTGGAGAGTGGAATTTTAGCTCCAATGATGGGCTTGTGCTTTTGGAATGTTTTGTGAAACTGATTTTTAATAGAAAGCATATTTAGTTTTTTAACTTATAATATGATGATGTGCTGTGGTATTTTTTGTAATTATTTTTTTTAGTGGTAGAAATCAATCGAAGCTTTATTTTTGTAACATATGTGTAAATAGCCCAAGAAGTTACCTATAGTAGATTTAGAGTGCATTTGTTTCATGGCTCAAATCCTAATTTGAATCATTTTGCTGCAGTATTTTCTCTCACAAAAATTTAAATTTTCGTTCAAATTCTCTATTCAAATATATGAACTAAACAGACTCTTATTGTATAGATTTATTATTTTATTGTCTTAACATTGCAATAAAATTTTTAATTATGATTAATCTTATAATAATAATTATTGTTGTAGGAGATCTCGACGGCCCAAGGCCCAAGGGCAAGATTAAATAAAGCCTAACTCGGCCCATTAATCTTAAATAGGGTGGAAGTCGAGATGACCAATTGACCTCGTCGCTCTAGTATAAGGTCGAGATTAAAAGAGTTTCGTATCCTCCACCTATTAGCACACCTCACTCCAAGAACAGGCAAAAATGGGCAAAGCTAACAGTTAAGACAGTACGCCTGGAAATAAGTCTACTAACATGGGATTTGAGGCACTTTCTGCACATGTACAGACACCATGTGTAAAGGGTATGGGCTAGCGCAAAACACGGAGATTCTTACCTCTGTTATCAATATTTTAGTTATTTTCCCATAATATAACATCTTATAAATGGGAGAGATGGATATAGGAAAAGGGACGGATTCCAAACGGGTGAAAATACAACAGAAACACAGAGAACTCTCCCTCCCTGAAACAAACTCTATTCTACCATTTTTAGAAAATCTGTGTATTGCATACAAATACTTGATAAGAACAAATACAATGAACGTAGCTCATTAAGAGTGAACCACTATAAAATGTGTGTCTCCTTATTTTTATTTCTTCTTTTTAAAATTTTATTGTAGTAACATGTGAGAACCATGAGTGAGTGGTGAGGATTGTTATTGTTGATTATTTTTTAGCATCAACAATTATACAATTTACTTTTTCAAAGTAAAAACACAAAATTTACTCAAGGTTTATGAAACGATTAATTTCGATTATGAATTAAAGAAAACATACAAATGAGAGTTGCAGTGACACAGATTTTGAATCATGTGACTTAAGGGGTGTTTGGCAGTGGTGGGAACCACTCAGTTCCCACCACAAACTCAGTTATGAACAGTAAAAATTTCTCACATGCTACAGTAACAATAAAAAAAATTACTATAGTGTAAAACTCTCACATGCTACAGTAAAAGTGGTTCCTACCACTCTTTCAAACACCCACTTACATAAATAACATAAATTCCAATCCTGAACCCAACTTATTTTGATTTTGCGCACGTAAACATGCCAAAGAATTTTACCAACTCAACTCACTAACACATCATTCTTTTCCTATATATATATACTATATAAACAAACTTTGATAAATTTAGCAATTTCAGCCCATCACATAATCCCATTGATACTATAAATTTTAATTAGCCTTCCAGTTTTGGCGTATATAAAAACAAGATTATCCAACAGGAGAAAGACATCATCACAAAGTAGGGTTGGTTGAAATCAGAAAAATAGAAAAAAATAAGATAAAAGTGTGTGAAAATTAACATCATTGTCATGTCACGGCTAATATTGTTACCAGGCCATAATTGGCCGTTCTCAAGCATATATAGGTGTTGATTATTATAGTGTGATTAGTGTGAGTGGGTCCAACTAATGATGGAGATACACATATGACATCCACCATTATTAAATAATAGGTTGAAAGGGCAAAACTAGACTTTGGGTTCCTCTCCAACCTATTTGCTGGAAATTCAAGGAACAAAAGGAAAAGGATGGGCAAAAAGTAGATTCCCTATGGCACATGTTATTTTTTTTATGGCAATGTTTAGTTTGTCTTGGCTTCTAGCACTTTGATCATTACTTTCAACGAAAAAAGCATATCCGATATTGTATTTATTCAGGTCTGGTGGCCTAGTACGGTGTATTTTTGTTTGATCCAGTGGAACTTGGCCAAGATTTCTTTAGCTGTATATGGGGTCGGTTTATCATTCTTGTTCACTGAGTTTGAATTTAAATCAAATAAATTGAGCCATGATATTTTTTTTTTTAAAAGACAATTGGTACAAAAAATATTTGATCAGAGCAACACGGTTTTAAATCTTATGTTCTTGATCAAACTTCGTGAAATAGCTGTATGTCTTTTGATATAAAAAGAAAATTACACCAAATAATACTATTGTAACTTTTAGGGTAAGGAAAGGCACTTTTGAAAATATTTAAACATATAGTTCGAACTATTGTAAAATTTTAAAATTACTCTCATCTTTTTCAACTCTTACAAAAAAATCCTAACACATTTTCTCTCTCTCAGCTCCGGTGACGACTCTGGCGACTGCTCTTTGCACGACTCCGACGACAACGTTAGCCACGGGCGTGAATCCGGCAACAACAACAGCCACGCACGCAACTTTGACCACACAGCTCTGGCGACGAAACATGCTCCTCACGTGACTCTGACGTCTGCTCTACATGCATCTACGACGAGGACGCATGCGACGGATGCTGCTCCAGCGGTGAAGTTTGCTCCTCTCATGACTCCGGCTTCTGCTACCCGTGCGTCTCTGGCAACGATGCTTGTCCCTCACTCGACTCCGCAAAGTTCATCCGAGAAATAAAATGAGAAATATGAATGAGAAGTGTTAATGATATTAATATTTTCTTTTGCTAATAATTTATTAAACACAAATTCTTAAACCCAAATTTTTAGAGGTGGGTGAATGATTATGAAGTAGATTTGGAGACGCAAGTTCTCTAGTCAAGTCAAGCATGGATTTACCTAAAAACTCATTACTCCTATAGTTTTATTTGAAAGAGACAATTTTGCCCATATTTTAGTTAAAACGTCTTCTTTCTTTGTCCAAAACAATGGACTAGACTCGGACACCAGGTCTAATCCTCTTCATTGGTTACCCCCAGTTAGTTCCTTTTCAATGTACACTAAATCTATTAAAACCTTCAAACTAGCCATGTGTATATATACAAAGGAAGTGGATATAGTCTCGAGGTTTGGACCGTCTATATAACATAATTTTTTATATGA
>CAMOHE010045448.1:1994-35384 GCA_946598075.1 Artocarpus hirsutus | reverse complement strand
ACCGGGATTATGGTGTGAGACACCGGTACGAGTATTGAGGTAGGACTTCTACCCCTCTTCTTTGGTAGCCCTATTTCCAAAATGATTTAAGCCAAAAATGAGTTTTATCAAATGTTTTCAATGATAGATTGGGAAATGATTCTATTTAAATATCTTTATAAGCAGTTGATTGAGAAATATTCATAATGAACCCCATAATGAATATAAATGATTATACCTAGAAAAGAAGAGATTTTATTAATCAAAGAGATACATATATATGTATATATATATAAATTTGAGGGCATGATGCCATATCAGAGATCGGGTTGTGTAGTGAACAACCTTGGGGGCAGGTCCCGAAACCCAGCTGGGCCACTACAGTGGTGAGTTATGTATGGTTTGCCCAAGAAAGGAAAAACGGTATTCTTTCTGGTTGATTTATTTGAATTATTCTTGGAAGATTATATTTTATGAATTTCTCATTTAATTATCTATTTGTTGATGGTTCCAGTTCATTTTCATATGTTTATTTGATTTATGCAATTTCTTTTAAAGCTGAATAATTTCAAATATAGTCCTACTGAGCCTTTCGCTCACATTTTATCTGTTTTAAAATCTTAACCCTAGGTGGATATCAGCATAGGTTTGGAGAAGAGTCCGCCGACCGGACTTACGATCAGTAGAAGTATTTGGTAGGCTAATTTATCATTCAAGGCATGTAAGACTTTAACTTTTCTCTTATTCTGGACTGTAGTTGTATCATAATATTGTCAGTACTATATGTGTGTGCACGATATGTGGGCTAGTGGGACTCATACGCGTTCCACCCCATATTAAATTATTTTAATGTTATTTTTAGTTGTTTAATTATCATAATGATTCATTTGTTTCTTTAACTTTTCTATTCAAACAATTTTTAAAATTATCACCTTTTTATCTATAAATTTCATTCCAAAACCCTATTTTTAATCAAATCTTTTCTTATTTAATTTAATTAAACCACCACGTCACCTCCCGTACTCCGGGGCGTGACAACTAATCAAGGCATGTAATATTTTAATTTCCCATTTCTTATATCATACTGTGGTTGTAATTTTAATTATTGTCGATACTATATGTGTGCACACTAATGTGGGTCCTGTGAGGCCCAATCCATATTTAATTGCTTCTATTGCTTTATTTTGTCTTATCTGCTTTTATTATTTCGATAAGAAATTTAAAAAAAGGGCTTTAATTTTATCACATTTTGCATAAGTATTCTTTAATTGGTGCTTTTAATTAAAATTTAATTTAATTAACTTAATAAATTGAATTAATTATATAAATTAATCTACCATGTCACTCCCTGGATTCCAGAGTGTAACAGAATGGTATAAGAGTCCTAGGTTATGAGCCTTGGGAAGTGTGCACACATAGGTACTACAATGAAAAACCACTAACAGTCCAATTTTCTTTTTAGAATTGAGAGAATGGCATCTAGGCATCGTTCAGCTACTAATGATGCAGATCTGGCAAATGAGGAAAGATTGATGGAGGCAATGTTTGTTGCTTTTCGACAGATGGTAGTGAAGGCTAGACTAGAGGATTCTGAGACAAGTCACCGGCATACGTACTTCAAGAAATTTTGGTGTGCATCTATTCCTACCTTTGACAGAAATGGAGACCCATAGATGGTCGAGTATTGGTTAGACTCAATAGTAACACATGTGGATACCCTCGGAGCACTAGTGGAATATCGTGTGGAGTTTACAGCTTAGAAATTTGAAGGCAGCACTAATGCTTGGTGGAAGTAAGCCAAGTCTGAAGAGCGATAGGAATATCAATTAGGACAGGTTCGAGGAGTTGTTCTACGAGCGTTACTTCCCACAAAGGTATAGAGATTAGAAGGCCATCGAATTCTATAGATTGGAGTAGAGTGACACGTTGGTCAGGGAATATGATGTAAAATTCAATGAGTTGGCCAGATTTCTGCCCCATCTGCCATGGCATCTAAGCATGAAAAGTGCATTAGGTTCCAGGAAGGACTTAAAGGATCCATTCGAAGGTAGTTGGTTGCTTTACGACTCTAGAACTTTGGTGAGTTGGTGTCGTCAGCCCTATCGGTGGAAAGTGATTATGCTCTCTATTGCGATAACCGAGTAAGGACATCTAGAGGACCTCAAAGGGGCAATAGGAGAGGTAGCAGTTGCCAAGCCCAAGTGAAGAACCAACAAGGCAACACCAATAATGGGAGTAGCAATTCATCAAGCAGCAGACGCAGCAACCCTTACAATTTCCATTGCCACTATTGCTAACAGCTAGGACATATCAAGAGGAACTGTCCAATCAAGAACGCTCACCTAGGACTTTAGCTCAGAGAAGGCACCACCTATCAGCCTCAACCCTAGTCCTTATCTCCACCTCTCCAACTTCCTCAGCTACAGTTTCATCAATACACTCCTCAGCAGCTGCAATACCTGACGCAAGGATATCAGTCGTAGAACTTCTAATGCAATGCAACACAATATTGAGCACCAAGTACGACTAGCGTGCAATTCCCCTAACACAGTAGTATCGACCGACTAACCCAAGACCCAACAATGTTGGCAGAGGAAAGAGGAAAGCTCCATATCAGGTTCATACCATGACTTCAGGGAGGTCGAAAACCCAGACTAGTAATGTGTTGTTGACTGCATGGTTTTAGTTTCTCAATCTTTAGCACATATTTTATTCGATACTAGTGCCACTTATTCTCTCATTTTGAGTTTATTTATAATGCCTTGGGATTAGAGATAGAAGAATTTGATGAGCTTTTGATTATTACCTCACCCTTGGGGCGGTGTGTGTGAATTGTATATGTAAATCTTATAAAATAATGATTAGGGGTGAGACTCTGAAGAGTGATTTGATTGTAATCCCCATGAGTACATATGATGTAATTTTAGGAATGGACTGGTTGTCTAAGTATAATGTCATTGTAGATTGTCAACTTAGGAAAGTAACCCTAGTGTCTGATAAAGGGATGACGATCACTTACCAAGGTGGTAATAATCGAATGATGAGTGAGCGTCTAATGAAGACATGTCTCGAGGGACAGAAGAATCTAGCTTGCCATGCCTTCCTCATGAACCTAGAAGAAGAGTCCAGTGCATTGGGAAGAAATGTAGTGTTCCTAATGGTTGAAGAGTTCGAAGATGTCTTTCCCAACGAGTTACCGAGATTGCCACCGCATTGAAAAATTGAGTTTGGTATTGAGTTGCTTCTAATATCACGTTTAAAAGTGTTCTATTATATTTTTCATATCACGTTTAAAAGTGTTCTATTATATTTTTCTATCATTTATCAATGTTTTGTAGGCCTGAGAATTAAGAAAACAGGTTGGAAATAGGCCAGACTCATGAGTTCGGCATGCTAGATTCAACTTATTGGCAAGTTGAACTTAGAAATGTTCAGCAGGCCGGCTCTGAATGGTTGGTAGGCCGAACGGTGGGGTTTGATAAGCTGAACCAAAAAGTTTGTCAAGTCGACCGAGCTCCATGAGAAATGGCCATTTTTCATCCGTTTTCACTACTTTAAACCTAGATTGAGATTTTAACTTTAAAGTATGTTTTTATGGACATAAATGGCACACGAAGACACCATGAGATAGCTTGGTAGTGTAGAATATCCTAAGCTAGATATTGATGAGCTTAGTTTATTTTAAGGTCGTTCGTGGTTCTGTGGAGCTAATGTATAGCGGGTTGGGACTACGGTATTAAGCATCAATGCTAGATATTGAGATAGGACTTCTGGCCCTTTACTTTGATAGCCATGTTTCTGAATGGTTTTGGCCTCAAAATAGATTCTTTCAAAATGTTTTCAATGAATGATTGAAAGAGTTTTTTATTAGTGTTTTCATAAACCGTTGATTAATGATATGATCATAATGAACTACACAATGAATGTAAATGATTATATTTGGTAAAATGAGATTTAAATAATAATAGAAATATGCATATGGGCATGATACCATATAAGAGATCGGGTCGTATAGAGTACGACCTTAGGGCAGGTCCCGAAACCCAACTAGGCCACTACGGTTGTGACATTTATGGTTTGCCCAAAAAAAGATAATAAGATCCTTTCTGGTCGAACAATGAACTGTTTTGGTAAGAATGATTTAATTAAATTTATTTATTTAATTCTGTTTTTTATAAATATTTTCCTAAATAATAAATTTTATATTCAAATTAAATTTTTTAAAAACCTAGTCCTACTGAGCCTTTCGTTTACATTTTATTTGTTTTCAAACCTTTCCTCCTCTAGGTAGAACTCAACTTAGGACCGATTAGGAGGCTATCAATCGGACTCGCGAGCAGTAGAAGATTTTGAGTAGGTTATTTGTATTGATTAATCAAGACACGTAATATTTTAATTTCTTATTTCTTATATTAGACTGTGGTTGTAATCTTAATTATTGTCGTACTATATGCATGCGCACTAATGTGGGTCCAGTAAGACCTAATCCATATTTAATTAATTGCTTTTACTGCTTTATTTTGTCTTGTTTGCTTTTATTATTTTGATAAGAAATTTAAAAAGTGGTTTAAATTTTATCACATTTTTCATAAGTAACTAAATTCTTTAATTGATGCTTTTAATTAAAATTTAATTTAATTAACTTAATAAATTGAATTAATTATCTTACTTAATCTGACACGTCACTCCTTAAATCGGGGCGTGACAAACCAAATACACAAATACACAAAGTTTAGGCGTTATTTGTTTTAATTTATTAATCACATGTCAAGTTGAACACTATTCACGTACGACCTTGCAATCTGTACTAAAACACGCACGGGACCCGATAGGTTAGAACTTGTCAGCAGTGCTACGATAAAACTGCCTAAACCACTTCTATTTGGTACTAATTATGCTGACTGACTTAATCTTGCAAATTTCATTGAAATAATAGTCCAAGATTCCTGAATTATATGATGGAAATATCAAGAAATATGTACAACTTATTTTAGTATTTTGCATTTGTCCACGGAACATCTTTTGTTATGTAGTATCCATCCCTACACCGCACCTAACCAATTAAGCGGCTGAGTAGTAAATATTTATACCAGCTAGGCACCATGCGAGCAATTATGTGACAGATGATGCCAAAATGAAGATTCTAATAGCAACCAAAAATAGAGAATGAAAAAAAAAAAAAAAAACTGTTAAAAGGACTGCATAAAAGTAAGGACTAGGCATTAAGTTTACTTTGGGTGCCTTCTCTCATTGTGGTAAATCTTAGAAACAAAAAAATATTAGGCACATCGAAGAGAATATTAGATTTTTCATTTTTGTCATTGCATTTTATAGATCAAATAAAATCTAAAACTGTGTTTATATCACAATATATATATATATATATATTGGCAACACCATCACAAACCCGCCCTTCGAAAGGCTTTAAGTACGTCGGCAAAAAGAGAAGCTTGTTCCTCAGCTACTTTACAAGCCGCATTAAGACCAGCTATCCTTTATTCAACATATCTCAATACCCCCCAAGGGAAAACCAATTGAATTTGAAAGGAAAAAAAAAAATCATCCACAAGTTATCATTCCTATATGTGCCTTTAAACAAACCTAATTTTAAAGGTGAACCCAACAGAAAGAACGTGCTTAAAACGGCAATCAACTGCTTCTCTATGGTCGCAATCTCCATCCACGCTCAGCAAGTGCTTCATGCACCCTAGAAGCTGCTTCTGCGGTGTCATTAAGGGGAGGATAACTCCAGCTTTCTGATATCTGGAAGTTGAAAAAAGAGAGAGAGAGAGAGAGAGAGGAGGGAAAAAAAGGTCAAAACAAAGAGATAAGTAGGAAACAAGGGTAAACATGAGTAATAGATCAATTGATCAATATCCCATTTCAATCTCTATTTCAAATGAAGGGCTCATATTATTTGTCCAATTCAAGAGACTTAAGCAAATATTCAAGTTACATCTTCAGAGCCTGTAAATGGCCGAACCACGCCTCGATTCCTCAGAGATTTATGGAAGTCCGAGAGTTTCCATCTACAATACTCTACGCCCAAAATATAGACAGGTTTCCTGCAAAAACAATACTATATTGGTAAAGGCAAAAGAAAAGGGACAAATATGATAGGATCCAAGATCTAGAAGAAAACCAACTGATATTGTATTGAAGAAATAGAACAGAAATAAAGAAAATACAAGATAGGGTCAGAGCTTTAAAGAGGCTCTGATCTCTCCCAACGAGCAAAGCTCACTAACACACACAAAGTAATTGCCTACTCTCCTCTTCTCTAACCCTTTTATTCTAATTCTCATATCTGACATCGTATAGACTAACTAGCTAACGGAATTCACCTCTATAACAACTAACAAATCCATATAATTATGGGATCTTATCAAAGGAATCGAAGTGGAGAATTAACACACTTAATAGTACACGAGTATGCCATCGTAAATTGTGGAAGTAATTTTGTTAATCATACCCAGTGCTGCAAACTTCACTTATCATACTGACGGAATCTGCTGTGACAGCAAAAGCATCGGCCCAAGCCAGATGGCCCATGTGTGGGTTTGGTTCTGAAAATCAATAACAATTTTATCAACTATAAAATTTCCTACTTCACTACACTCCTTGCTAAGCTTAAGTACATCAACAATGGTTGCTACCTTCACCGTGCCAAATGTAAACCTTTGGATTATCTCCAAGTTCCTTGACAATAATATTAGAGACCTGTTGATAAAAGCACCAGCGACCATATTATATAGTAGTAACAAACTTAGAGAAGAATAATCTGTATGAAAACTGCACATGACAAACCTTTTCAGGAGTCCTATCAGAAAAACATATTCTAACACTGCCACAGCTAACAAGAACACTAAGCAGACTGGATGTCAAATTCTTTGCAAGGTCGGCACCATAACGACAGCAGCCTGTTGGAAAAACAGGGGAAAAAAATTTTCATTGACATCATATGAACACTATAATTGGATTCGCAAAGGTGAAAAACAATGATACATGGAAAAAAATTGCATCAAACATTCCAGAAACCCTATATCATCTGACAATTCAGATGTGTTTTGACTTAAATATTTTGCAGTCTGAATATCTTTGACATCTCCGGTATGTATTTCACCAGGACTTTTAGTGAATTCCACTTGAGATTCAGTCACCTTCCAGAAAAAGAGAATTTCTTCAACGGGAAACGAGTCAAAGCTCCTAAAAATGGTCTACAGTACATGGAGTTCGAATGTACAAAGGCTAAATAAAAACCAATTAAGATTGTCGTCATATTATTCCGCCGCATTCCATTTTTTTACCGAGTATTAGCCTTATCTATGACGTGTCCTACATTGGTCTGCGTCCTAGTGCCTTAGTCATGCATGGTTTAAGTCTTTAAGAAACTACTTATCCAACATTGCCAAAGGAGAAACCATTTTACTGCATTTTCCACTGAAGAACAATTTTTAACCTATGAGACTTTTCTAATGATAACTTCCCTAAGCTCTTCGAAATTCAGACCAAGAACAGGAAAACACCTAAAGCCTAGAGCATTTGCGCCACATGAAGAAGCAAAAATATGATGGCTTAATAATGTCTTGATATGCTAAAGGAGATTGATTCACCACAATGCTACTTCAATGTTTACTAAAGATGTTGAAAACCAAATGTCAGCAAACATGCCAGTCCTGAAAATGTCAATGTACAATGTCAGCCAATAATATACTTTATTGCTATAAACAGAGGCAAAAAAAGCACAAAACGAGTTTTGTAAACCTTTAAACTGCATCCATGATAAAGAACAAGCTTTATACAAAAACTGTGGAAGATCATAAACCCACCAGTAATACATTGGGATCTGATCCTACTAGATGCAATTGAAGAAAAAATATTATGGGGACACACATAGCATGATTCTATGCCAACAAATGCTTGAAAAAGACTTGATATAGCACACATAGAAGCAGGTATTTTGGTTTGTAAAAGCATAATTGCAATAATAAAAGTTTAAGCTGCCGAAACTTCTATACAGATCTCCTTGATACATCAAACACTTAAAGATCCAGGGTAAAATGAAATATTACCTGTAGGCCCACCAACGTTGACCACCAGTAAGGGCTTTGGCAAAGGTGCAAACTCCTCATGCCATGCCCTAGCTGCACTGCGAAGTGCAGCAGAATCAATTTGATGCAAAGCTCCCACTGTGAGTACCTGAAATTAAAAAATATCATCGTCAACAATCTAATTAAAGAAAGTTCATAATAGATAGTGCAATAGCAAATAGAAGTCGATTTCTAACATATTTAACTTTGCAGGTGACACGTACCACATGCGTGTCAGGGGATTCACGTGGAGTTACCCACTTCCGAAGAAATCGAGGAATCTGCTCTTGTGCTTGAGGGGTCAAAGGATAATAATCATGACGAGGAGTAATGACCAAGTCAAAGCGATTCAATTGTGTCCTTGGATGTTGTATCTGCAGATCATATACAAACAATGCCATAAATAATCAAGAATTTTACTCTTATCTTTTATATATATATATATATATATATATATATAAGAAACTGAACTTTTATTAATGAAATAATAATTATCAAAGGAGAACAAGTTGTCCTTAATTCAAGAAGGAAGATGATAATCCTGGATAATCACCTCTTGATAAGAGTAAAATTCTTGATAAATTCTTCCATCTTCTATCGAGAATTTTATTCTATCAGAAGGTGATAATCCTGGTATTCTAAAACAAAAAAGATTTTATTTTCATATGTTTCAAACTTAAATGTGTCTCATGCTGTGTTCTGATTAATAGGTCTCATCATACTGAACTTTTAGGCAGATGTTGAAAAAAAAATTCCAATCTTGACAGCCACCTCAAATCTACTAGTATATATTGATTTCATGCAACTAAATTTATAGACATAGTCAGCCCATATTGAATTCAAAGGATAAATTGCACGAAATGCGGCAAAAATTTAATATAATTAAAGTAAAAAAGTTACAGATAATGTCAACGACAAAAAACAATGGAAACAATAAGAGGTGGTTTTTCTTATATCTGTGTTTCCATCAGTTTCAACTTTAAATGACTGTGAGGCATTAATTGTACAGAATATCTTGAGAGCCTTATTCCTTTTTAGAGTGGGGATGATGTTCGATGGAGTTTACGTGGGGAAGATAACTCGAGTAAAGACTGCATTCAGTGATCATCTGTAACAAACCAAAAAGCCTTTGTAGAGAGAAATAAAAGAAGTTGTATACGTCCAACCAATACAGCAGTTCAGAGAGAGTAAAACAATCTAATTCAGAGGGAAAAGGTAATAAATGTTATTCGTATATCTATAAAGCATCGTGGGAAAGTATGGATCATTTACTTAATTCTTCCATGGCCTGAATTTAAAAGTTGGGTCATGCAGGGGTCTGACTCAACTGAGGAACCTTCATTAAGTCAGCATCGCCAATTTGTAACAAGCACAAAAGAGACCTCGGAAAGAAGCATCCACGTAGTAAACTGGTGCACTATTGTTGTTGTTGTTGTTGTTGTTATTCTTATTATTATTATTATTTGAAAGGAATTTGTGCAATTGTTTGCAATATACTAAACATCTTTTATGTAAGAGAAGTTAGGCAGAAAACATAGATTACTTATCAGAAGATAATTCATAAATCATGCACCAAAGCCTTAAGCATTTAGTTAAGTGCTAAACAAAATTGGAAAAATTTACTTCAGCAACAAACCTGGATAACAAAAACATTTTCAGATGCTAAGCGTTTTATGGAACTTGCGATAGAAATGGTATCCCTTCCACAAGCAACCACCAATAGTGGCCCATCCCTGTAAAAAGAAAACATAACCAATTAGAAAATGTTTACACATAATTAAAGAAAAGGGAAACAAATACAGAGAGCAAAAGGAACATGATATTTTATCTTACATTTAACACTCATATGTTTCAAAATCTTTCACCAAGATTATTATTTTGATTCTTTCTATCAAGAAAAATTTGACCTATGGAAAGCAGTAAATCCAATAGTGGGTTGCCTCTAACTGCTACATCAACAGTTCTTATAAACAACTGCAGAGAAATAATTTACTTTTCAGAAGTCTCACGAGCCATCTTTACAATTTGCTTCAAATCAGCTTCTAAAACAGATGATAATCCTCCACGGCTGCCATTTTCTGAAGGCAGAGACATAACTCTGCGGCCTTGAGATTTTAATAGAAGTCTTGTGTAGCCACACAACTGCCTCAAGATGTAATCTAACTTTTTGTGAAACGAAACCGGAAGCCAATGGAGCCACTCATTTATTCCTCCTTTTGGTCTTGTTACTCGCTGCATGCAAAGTGAACCAAAAAACATTAGCAAATTGATACACCGACACACACATAACAGCACAAAAACAATTAATCTAAAGCTGTCACAAATAGATATAAAAGTACTTGAAAGCCAAATAGCGACAAGAAGTCTGGGGAAATGGCAACCACAAAAGAGCATGACTTTCATCTACAACGGAGATTTCAAATAAACAACAAGCCAGAATTAGTAGTCTTGTTGCATTCTAAAGGATATACAAGAATCAAATTTTCTTTCCTTTTTTTTTTTTGGAAAAATTAAAATATCATTGACATACCTAAGCAATCCATTATAAATAATTACTTTATACTTGTTTCAGTACTACTAGTTCAACAATCTATGATAAACAAACACAAATACGGTATGAAATTTAGATACAAAATTTAGACATCTCTGATCATGTTCATGCCTATTCAGAATACAGCACAAGTCACTTAAACCCTTCAGAAGAAATATGTTTAGTTTAATGAACTCTAGTTTCACCAATACTTAACATACCTACTCTAACAACTCAAATTTACTATTAAAAAAAGACAAAAAAAGAAAAAAGAAAAAGAAACCTTTCAGAAAACATTGTTATTGCTGAATCATAACCGAAGATGCTAAACTCGAAATGAAAAAAATCACAAGTGCACCACACCAAAGCATCAAATTTACTAAAAAGAAAGGGAATAAAAAGTGAACAAAAGTTAAGCAAACGGAAAATACAAAAGTAGGATATAGATTACATACAAAAATTAGCCTTAGCAACTGAATTTGAATTTATCCAAAAATCTTCCTTGAGAACTATTAATTAAGTGCTCAAATTTAGAGAATCACTCCCAGTTTTCCTGTTCAAACACATTCTGTGGCATACGAACTCTAATTTCACCAATGCTTCCTTAACAAAACTACTCTAACTAATCAATTTAACCATAAAAAGGGAAAAAAAATATTCAGAAAGCACGTTATAAATGAATCATGATTGAAGATGCTAAACTAGAACCGAAAATAACTGCAAGTAAAATACACCAAGCATCAAATTTACTAAAAGGCTAGAGAGTAAAAAGTGGACCAAAAAAAAAAAAAAAAAGCCTTAGCCACTGAATTTGAATATGGTTAAAAAATAATTCCTTAAAAAACGCTAAGTAATTGCTAAAATTAATAGAATCACTATCAATTTTTCTGATTTTATACAATTTGTAGCATGTGAAAACCAAGAAATAAGATTGAATTAATTTCCCGTTCCAGCGAACTTACATATAAGACATGTTTATCGGCGAGACCTAGAGCGCGAACCAAACCGATGCTCTGATTCTCGGAGACAGGAAATCCATTTCCGATCACGACGGCGCGCCTAACGACGCCATAGACGCCACCTTCGAAGATGTCCGCGACGCCGGTGCTTCCTTTGGGACTCGGCGGCTCAGGAAGCTGAATCGGCTTCATCGATTCTTCGAGACTCTTCAAAATTCAAAGCCTGATAAGAACAAAGGTATCGCATCAGAGAGAAAGAAAAGCAGAGTAAAGTTTGGTGGAGGGGAAGCAACTGATTGGATTTTTGTGTTTGAAAACAGAGGATGGAAGTTGAAGAAGATTCATTAGAAGACGGACAAGGCACGGCAGTTTCCTTCGAATGGCCTACCTTCCCGTGTTGGCACTCGGGAATGTCACGCAGCGAAAAATTATTCCGGGAAATCTTTTTCTTTCATATGTTTCATGGTGGAAAAATTACACAAAGTCCCGTAATTTATGGCAAAGTTATAGCCACGGCCCTTTAACAGGACTAACGAAAAGGGACAACACTTGACCTGAGGGAAAAAAAAATCGGCCACTTCATCTAAATGCCACAAAATTAATGTTTCAATTGATCTGTGAGATAAAAAAAAAAATTACAAAAAATGCCCCTTCACATCGTCACACTTATTTTAAAAAAAACCAAATATACCCTTAAAGTTAGAAACCGCATAGTGTCCGAAAGGTATCTGATATCCGCACCGGCTAGTAGCCACCGCCAATCCGCCACCGAAAACCACCATTTTGGTGGCTGCCACCAACAAAATAAAATCAAAAGGTACTAAAATTTACCAAAAAGTCACAAAAATCGGAAAATTTTACATAGAGTAGAAAAAAAAATCTCCTTCAAGAAAAAAGAATAGAAAAAATCCCAAAATAAGAACAAAAATTTAAGAAAAAAATGTCCACTACCATGGAGACCTTCGTCATGGTGGAGATTGGCTGCAATGGAGATAGATCTCCCATGTGACAACAAGATCCAACAATTCTCCTCAGCGGGGGGTGACAGCGGGGGGTGACAAGAGATTGTGCAAAGGAGATAAATTTTCACGAAGATGATTTTGTCAGACATATAAGCTCTAAAAAGTAAAAACGTAATATGTTTTGAAGACATTTATCAATAAAGAATTTATTTATTATTTATATACCAAATTATTGTCGTCTTTACGTTCATATTTGTTGGATATATCATGAGCAAACAAAAGTTTGAGACTATCAGTCTAAGCCCTTAGAATCAGGCATATGATGGACAATTATACGGAAGGCATGATTTTAAAGGTAATAGTCTAAATCATAAGATTCACAATCGAGGGAATAAAGTTGGGCTCTTTATTCATACAAAGATTATTATGTTGTCTATATCCCTAATGAGAGATAGTTTGTTTTGGCCATCGGAGATGGACTCCGTGAATAGAAACATTGGTGCATTGTCATAGGTGATGATGTATTAGATTGGGACATAAAGTGTAGTTGATTTGGATTAATAATTCTGTGTCAGCAAATCAATTCACTTTAGACAATCATATATGTTGTATCTTAATCCTAAGATGAATAATGGGCCCGTTGTTTTAACTTATGTCTTTTGATGTACCAAAGGGTGAAATCCACAATTTATATTGGTTTGCATGCCGGTACATTGGAGACATAACTCTTGATAGCGTAGACTTGTTACTCATAGATACGGAATCCATAGCTCCTTTTTAGGAGTCAATGATACCCTCTTATATGCGTTATCCTATAATTGGAAAACTAGAATGCTCAACCATTTGGATACATAGGTGTAACTGAATGGTATACTGTCTTTGGATGGTAAGTTTTCCAAACGTGAGATAATAGAATGTAAGAGAAAAATAATCAGGAAGGTAAGACACAATTTGTCCTTATGTCGATTATGGATAATACTATGAGGATACAATGCATTATGATATGTCATAGAGAATTAGCTATTCGGGCATCGTAATTTTATATAGTTTGAGAGTACAACTCTAAGCTTTTAGTAGAGTAGCATTAGTGTTAATAATTATGAAATATATATCTAGGATATTGGGTTTTATAATTATCGGGAGCTTGAACTATGTAGGTCTATTAGGTCCTCTTTGCTAAGTCATAATAAATTCTGTAACGATACAGTGTGCTCATTAGTGTTAATAATTATGAAACATATATCTAGGATATTGGGTTTTATAATTATCGAGAGCTTGAACTATGTAGGTCTATTACGTCCTCTTTGTTAGGTCATAATAAATTCTGTAACGATACAGCGTGCTTTTCTAATTTGTGACCTATGTTAAATTATCAAATTGGTTAAAATTCGATAGGATTAGATAATTCATGTCTATTTATCGTTTGAATTAATTTTGGTAAAAATTAATTCAAGATAAACTTGTTGAATTATCGAAAATATTTATTTTTCTAGAAATTATCTAGATATAGTTGTTTTAATAAGATAACTTTTCTATTGGGTTATTTGAATTAAAATTGAGGTTTTATCTAAAGAATCTCGGGTGGAAAATAAAAGATTCGTAGAGATCATTTATCATAAGTTTTGCAAGCCGGTCCTCAGGTTCGGCCTGCAAATGGAGTAAGTTCAGCAGGCCGATCTGCCAGTTTGGCCTACCAATTGAATGATAAATTGATTACGTGTTTTTACGTAATTTTATTAGATATTGATCCAAATTCAAATTTATAAATAGGGAGTGAGACTTCATAGTTATTTAGATCAGTTGAGAGATCAAGAGTGAGCACTTTATACTGTGAGTCTCTGTAACTCCTCTACAGAGCTGTTGTTCACAAATCACTAATGGTAGTTCTTGGTATTTCTTAATTGGTTGAAAGGAGAATCACCGGGGAAAGGCTATGCGAGGTGTGCCCACACATACTCCAATCGTGCATAGTGAATAGCAAAAAAGACTAGTTGGTTGAGGCTCTTCTAGAATGTTCTTCTCTTCACGGATTGCGAGAGCTTTTCGACATGCAAGGTTGTAAGATCTAGTTAATTTATGCCTATAGCGTGTCAAACTTGTGTTTTAGAAAATACTTTGATAAAAAAAAAATTTAATTTAGGCTGCGTACTATTTTCCAATAGATATCTTGTGCGAAGGAGACAAATTTCACAAAGATGATCTCCTGTCACGCAGAGGAGATCTCTCCGACCACGAGGAAGAGAAGGAAAGGGGCCAAGCGGCCATGACAAAGAGATGTGTGAATCTTAGATCAGGGGAGAGATTTTCATTCCAATTGTTGCTTATAGTGAAGGAAGCAAAGTCCATGGAAAAATCTCCATGCACGGATGAAGGATTTCATGAGATGGAAGAGTAGAAAATAGAGGAAGGGAGAGGGGGAAAAGGGGTTGAGAGTGAGAAACGACTAAGCTTGGAAGAGGTTGAGATAGGAAAATACCCTACTTGACTTTCAAGGTATTTTAGTCTACCCGTATTTTAATTCATAATGAAAGTGGTAGAAAAGGGGAAAGTTTTATACCCATGACATATGTCAATCCATTGGTAAAAAAAACGTGGCAAGTCTCCTAAATATCTCCAAAAAATTGCACTTAAACTCCACACTAGTAGTTAAACTAAAAATTTTTTAATGGTAAAAAAAGAAACAAAATACCACTGTAATGGCAAAATAAAAATGTATAATATAAAATGGGCAAAACTATAGTCGAATGTGGAAAAACTCTCCTCAATGGTAGAGAATTTTATTTAAATTGTTAAATTTTGATCTAACAGCAAGAAGAGACAAAAGCACATTCAAGTAAATAAGACCTCTAACAAATAATTCAATGTCATTCAAAAGCAATTATTCTAAAAACGAGAGAGGTAGAGGAAAAAAAAACCACCTTCCTTACCACCTCTAATGAACTGTTCCACTATCTAGCGAACTCATCCTTTGCCACTACATCGAAAACATTGCCACATCAACACCACTGCCACAACGATCTAACTTTTTCGAGCTATTACTTAACTTGTTTGTACTTAACTTCTTAATCATAATCTTACTTATTAGTAAGGAAAATACTAAGAATTTTTTCACTTAAAACTGTTGTAACTTTTGTTGCAACACAAACTAAAACTTAGGTACAAAATTTAACCTTTTAGTCATCCAAAGCATTTCATAATACTTGTTATAAACATTTACTTCCTTAAATTTTTCTTTAAAAGAATTTTTTTCAAAGCAGCAAAAAGCTTTTTTCAATACAACAAAAACCAACTGTAGTAGTATCCATAGCCCAAGCATCGCATCTAGCCCACCACAACACCCAGCTCATTAACTAGTTACACTAGTCTCTTATAGAACAACCTACAACATGAAGGAAACTTATAACAAGCTTTTGTTCAGTAAGTTTAAAAATATCTCATAAAACAAAAAAAAAAATTCTCATAGAACCTTTTTCGTAAAACCTTTCTCATAAATCATCTTTCTTGGAACATATCTCATAAAACATTTCTTATAAAACATTTTTTTTTCATAAAACACCTTATACAAAATTACTTAAAAGGAATGCAAGCAATGACACAATGCATGATACCAATTATGCTCAATTATGAACTTCTTTTCATCATTCTAATCTTATTTTTAACTATGGGCCTAAGTGGTGTACCAAATGCATAATAAGGTCATCCTATCACCGAGACTATAACTTGTTCATAACTTGATACTCTTTTTGCGTCAGGAGACTAGTACGATACTTTCTTATTATTAGACATGCTACCCTAAGGAGTAAATGTTGTAATAAGTTTTTGGAGACATTTTATTAATAAAGAGTTTATTTATTATTCAAATACCAAATGTTAACATCTTTATGTTCATTTTTGTTGAATGTATGATAAGCAAATAAAAATTTTAGACTGTCACTCCAAATTTTTAAGATTGTGCATATGATGGACAACTTGTACAAAAGATGTGAATCTTAAAGATGATGTTCTAAATGATAAGATCCGCAATCGAAGGAATAAAGTTATGCGCTTTATTTATGCTAAGATTATTCATGCAGGAGTTCAAAAATCTGATCAAGGAAACTCTGGTTGGTGGTGAGACAAATTTAGCGGCTGTATTTGACTCTAATCCTAACCTAGGGAATGGAAAGAAGCAGAGGACTAAGTACAGGAATTGTTATATCCCAACAAAAGACAAGGGCAAGAAAAAGAAAAAGAAGAACCCAGAAAAGCTCAAGTGCTTTTTCTACGGGAGGTTGGGCATATAAAGAAGAATGGCAAGGACTTCCTTTCATGAGGAGGTAAGTGAGAGCTTCTGGTTATTGAAACTTGTTTAGTTAAGGAATCAAATGACACTTGGGTCATAGATTCTGGAGCAACTAACATATTTGTGTTTCTGTGCAGGGGTTCAAGGAAATGAGAAGTCTCCTGTATGAGCACTGCATGTTACGGATGGGCGATGGATCCTTGGTGTTGGCTAAAGTAGTGGGAGACGTCTATCTTTATTTTGATAGTTATAGGATTTTAGTTTGAAAATTGTTTTTATGTTCCTAAACTTAAAAGGAATTTAAATTTTAGTTGCTTGTTTATTTTCATAAAAAAATCCTTTATCTGTGATAGATGGATGCAAACCAACCTATATTTTATCAAACCTAAGATGGACTCATTGCTGAACATTAAGGTTAATGAAAACTCTAAAAGACTTAAAACTTCTCACTCTAATAAGGCTTATCTTTAGAATTTGCAATTAGGTCATCTCAGCCTGAATAGGATTTAAAAGTTGATAACGGATGGACATTTAATTCACTTAGAGGTAGAATCTATATCACAATGTGAATGTTGTTTGAAAGGCAAAATGACCAAAAGACCATTCAGGTCTAAGGGCAATCGAGTCAAAAGGGTTCTAGAACTTGTGCAAGTGATATTTGTGGTCCCATAAACATCAAGGCATGTGGAGGGTATGAGCATTTCATCACTTTTATTGATGATTACTCAAGATACGGGTATGTCTACCTAATGGATCATAAAAGCAAAATTTTTGACAAGTTCAAGGAGTTTCAAGCTAAAGCAGAGAAGCAATTAGGTAAACCCATAAAAGCACTTCAATCCATCGAGGTAGAGAATACCTCTCTGATGAGTTCTTGGGACACTTATTAGATAATGGGATCTTATCTTATTTGACTACACTGGGCACTCCATAGTAGAATTGCGTAGCTGAGAGCAGAAACAGGACTTTGTTGGACATAGTTAGGTCCATGATGAGTTGTTCAACATTACCTCTATACTTTGCAGAAATGCACTACAAACTGCATATTGTCTTTTAAATAATGTGCCTTCAAGATTGGTTCCTAAAAGTCCTCACGAGTTATGGGTCAGTAGGAAGACATTCTTAAACCATATTTGCATATGGGGATGTCCAGCTCGTGTCCTGTCCATGGAAGCGAACAAGTTGGAAGCACATTCAGAAGTTTATATGTTTATAGGATATCCAAAAGGTACAAAAATGGGTTACTTTTGTTAGACATGTATGCTCAAAGGAGTAAAAATATAATATTTTTTAGAGACTTTTTATCAATAAAGAGTTTATTCATTATTCATGTACCAAATTATTGTCCTCTTTATGTTCATATTTGTTAGATGTATGATAAACAAACAAAAGTCTGAGGCTGTCTATCTAAGCCTTTAGAATCAGGCATATGATAAATAGATTATACGAAAGACATGATTCTAAAGGTGATGGTCTAAATCATATGATCCACAATTGAGGGAATAAAGTTGGACACTTTATTCATGCAAAGATTGTTATGTTGTCTATATCCCTAACGGGAGATGGTTTGTCTAGGCCATCGAAGGTGGACTCTACGAATAGAAACACTGGTGCATTGTCATAGGTAACGATCTATTGGATCGGGACATAAAGTCTAATTGATCTAGATTAACAATTCTATCTTGACATATCAATTCACTTTAGACAATCATATGTATTGTATCTTAATCTTGAGATGAATAATGAGCTCACTGTCTTGACTTATGTCTTTTGATGTACCAAAGGGTGACATCCACAACTCATGTTGGTATGCATGTTGGTACATTAGAGACATGACTCTAGATAGCATAGACTTGTTATTCATAGATATGGAATCCATAGCTCCTCTTTAAGAGTCAATGATATTCTCTTATATGCATTATCCTATAATTGAAAAACTAGAGTGCTCAACCATTTGGATACATAGACGTAACTGAATGGTATACTGTATTTGGATAGTAAGTTTTCCAATGGTGAGATAATAGAATATAAGAGAAAATAATTAGAAATGTAAGACAGAATTTATCCTTAAGCCTATTATGGATATCCTATGAGGATACGATACATTATGATATGTCATGGAAACTTAGCTATTCGGCTTCATAATTCTATATAGTTCAAGAGTGCAGCTCTAAGCTTTTAGTAGAGTAGTATTAGAGTTGATAATTATGAAATGTATATCTAGGATATTGGGTTTTATAATTATTGAAAACTTGAACTATATAGATCTATCAGGTCCCGTTTGCTAGCTCTTAATAAATCCTGTAATGATACGACGTGCTTTTCTAATAAATTGGTAACTTATGTTAAATTATTAGATTAGTTGAAATTTGATAGGATTAGATAATTCATGTCTATTTATCGATTGAAATAATTTTGTGAAAAATTAATTCAAGATAAACTTGTTGAATTGTTAAGAATACTTATTTTCCTAGAGATTATCTAGATATGGTTGTTTTAATCAGATAATTTCTCTATCGGGTTATTTGAACTAAAACTGATCCTTATCCAAAGAACCACGAGTGGAAATTAAAAGATTCGTGGGGATCATTTATCATAAGTTTGGCATGTCGATCTTCAAGTTCGACCTGCCGATGGAGTAAGTTCGGCAAGCCGATTTACCATTTGGCCTACTAATCGAACGAAAATCTGATCACGTGTTTTTAAGTGATTTTATTAGAAATTGATCCATATTTGAATTTTTGAGGCCTTAATTGATAAGGACTAACCTAGGGTTTAACCTCTATAAATAAGGAGTGAGAGTCATAAGTTATTTAGATTAATTGAGAGATCAAAAGGGAGCACTCTATTCTGTGAGTCTTTGAAACTTCCTTGAAGAGCTATTGTTCACAAATCACGAACTGTAGTTCTAGGTATTTCTCAATTGGTTGGATGGAGAGTCACTAGGGGAAAAACTGTAAGTTGTGGACCCATATGCACTTCGATCATGGATAGAAAATAGCAAAGAAGACAGTTGATTAAGGCTCTTCTAGAATGCCCTTCTCTTCATCGATTGCAGGAGTTCTTTAACAAATAAGGCTAGTAAGATCTAGTTAATTTATGCATATAGTGTGTCAAACTTGTGTTTTAAAAAATACTCAGGTATATAAAAATTTTAAAATTTTTGTTCTGTACTATTTTTTCAACAATTAATATCAAAGCTAGGTTTTTACATAAATTTACGAGTTTGTGATTATGCTATATGTATAAATTATGTGATCTTAATCTCTTATATGCTTGAATTTAATTTTTTAGAGAGTTGGTACTCTAGAGTTTCTATATATTTATGTTGTCATGTAATATATGATGAATATTTAATAATTAATTATGGTTGATTAAATTATTATTTAATTATTTATTAATTAATAAATTTATGTAGGCTATGGTTCCTTAGATGTTAGAATGTATATCTAGGTTTTTCATGTAATTAGATGGAGGTCTATCATCATCGTCTATAAATTATTATTTAATTTTAAAATTGTATGAATTTTGTAATTAAATAATTATTCGGAGAAGACGGATCTAGAAGATGGATGATAGTATTCCATAGGCATTTCCTAAGTCTCTAATATTATGTTTTTGAATTGTTGAAAATATGATTGAAAAACTGCATAAGAATTGTATTTTCTAGAAGTCGTGATTTTTGCTTAGTCGACAAGCTGAACCACTAGTGTTTTGGAAAATACTCTGATTTAAAATTTTAAAATTTCGCTGCGTATTATCGTTAACAGGCTGTCTATGGAGCAGAATTCTAACAGCTTTGGCAGCAGGCTGAACTTTCAAGTTTGGTAGACTGATCTGTCATGACTAGTAGGCCGAACTACGACGTTCGACAGGTTGAAGGGTCATGACCGATAGGCCGATTGCATAGATTGACATGCTAGTAGAGAGATATGAATTTTCAAAAAAAAGGTGTGTTTTTCAATGTAGTTTTGATTTTATTTTTGGAACAATTCTAAGAAACATTAAACTTGGATATGATTAGAAATATGAAGTTTTTGATCTATGCAGAATTGAAGACTTGAAGATGGACCATACATGAAGAAGGATACAATTTGAAGATTCAAGGATGAAGAATCGATAACATGTTTCGATTGATCTCTTGTAATCTTTGATTTCTTTTCTCTAAGATGGAACCATGATATTACTGCTATTTATTATTACTTTGCTTGTAGCTTTGCATGATTGCTTTGCTTGTTTGCATTATAATATGATTTGCCATGTATGTTGATATCATGTCATATAGAATAGGGAGTCCACTCATTAAAGATTGTTCATGCATGTTTTTAAAATAAAACCTTGAAGAGAGGACCTACGGCCTCTATCGTTGGTATATAGGTAGCACATAGTAGTTTCGACCCCTAAGAAAAGACTTCATCAAGTACCGGGTTGGATCTCTGAGAAGATAAGATATTTTAGCATGATTTATCGTTGCACACCCCTAGGTGGTGATTATAAATCATGAATAAAATATTGAAACAATGGTTATATACTCAAGTTGATTTTATTATTAACCTCCCTTAGGAGCTCTGTTAATAAAATTAATGGCCAAAAAAAGATTATTAATTTATGTTGAATCATAAAGGTCCTAAATGGCATATATTAATCAAAAGGGGATCCGTGTTCTTAATTGAGTTTGGCAAGTCTCCTGTAGGCAGCTTGTTGAATTCTAAGTTAGGAATTATCATTGTAAGGTTGTGATTTGTTCAAGGTTTTGACAGATAAACACATTTATATATTTTACATGATTGTGTTATCTTACTAAGTTATTATGGTATGTTTGTTTATGTTTGGCATATGATTCTTTATCGTAGATTAAAAAATGTCTAAAAATGCTTTATTATCGATACTTGACAAAAACCAATTAACTGGTGAGAACTATAATGATTGGAAACGGAACCTAAATTTTGTCCTGTCCTTTGAGAAACTAAAATTTGTGCTGACAACTCTGTGTCCTCCTGAGCTTACAGGAGATTCCACTAATGAGGAAATCCAAGCGTATGATCGCTAGAAAGATGTTAATGATCAAGCCCACTGTTATGTTATGGCTAGCAAGAATAACGTGCTACAGGCTCAACATGAAGATTATGAGACTGCAAAGCAGATCTTGGATAGTCTTAAAGACATGTTTGGAGGCTAGGCCCTAACAAAGCGGTAAAGGGCACTTTAGAAAATTCTAAACTGCAAACAAAGACTGGGGACTTTTGTGAAGGAGCATATGATGTTGGTCATGGGTTAGTTCTGGGTATTTCTCAATTGGTTGGATGGAGAGTCACCAAGAAAAGAGCTGTACGTTGTGTGCCTACATGCACTCTGATCGTGGATAGAGAATAACAAAAAAGACTAGTTGGTTGAGGCTCTTCTAGAATGCCCTTCTCTTCATCGATTGCAAGAGCTCTTTAGCAAATAAGGTTAGTAAGATTTGGTTAATTTATGTATATAGCGTATCAATCTTGTGTTTTGGAAAATACTCTAGTATATAAAAATTTTAAAATTTCCACTGCGTACTTATTTTCCAATAATTTCTATAACCTAAAAGAAAATAAAGTCATGATTTTAACAAATGCAACTTTCCTTGAGGAAAGTTACATGAACAACTTTAAGTCTCGTAGTAAAGTGGTACTTGAGGAGTTGGTGAGTAATTCAATCATGCCGAGAGTTCCAGTTGAAACCAATCCAATCAATGTAGAAAAATCGACTAAATAATAAACTAAGGAGCTCAGCATAGTGGGAGGATTGGGCGTCAACTCGAGAGGTATATGTTCAATGGTGAAGCCTATCTGATTGAGCTGGTTGAATATGATAGGGATCTTTACAATTACACAGAGGCTATGGAAGCTCTAGACGGATGCTATGAACACTGAGTTGAAATCTATGGAGACTAATCAAGTCTAGGAGCTTGTGGATTTTCGCAAAGGGGTAAAACTTATAAGGTATAAGTGGATCCATAAGGAAAAGAGCGGTGTAGGCAAGACAATCAAAACCTATAAGGTTAGAATGGTAGCAAAAGGATATAAACAAAAAAAAGGAATCAATTACAAGGAAACATTTTTATCAATAGCCATGCTTAAGTCCATCTGAATTCTCTTATCCATAGCAGCCACTCTCAACTATGAGATTTGGCAAATGGATGTCAAGACGGCCTTTTTGATGAATCCATATATATGGTGTAGCCATATAGGTTCAAAGCTAAGGGTTAAGAGGGTAAGGTTTGTAAGTTACTAAAGTTTATTTATGGACTTAAGCAAGCTTCCTATTCTTGGAACATAATATTTGATCAAATGATCAAAACTTATTGGTTCGAACAAAATATGGACAAACTATGTGTTTACAAACACATTAAAGATGGGAAGGTGGTTTTTCTATTGTACTATGTAGATGACATTCTACTTATTGATAATGACGTTGGGGTGACATTGGGGTATTGTCATCGATCAAATTATGGTTGGCTAAGTCGTTCGACATGAAGGACTTGGGTGAAGCTAATTATGTTCTAGGTATCCAAATCTTTCAAGATAAGAAGAACTAAATGATATCTTTATCCTAAGCTGCATACATAGAAACAATTCTCGAGAAGTATGCAATGCATAATTCCAAGAAAGTTGAATAACTACGTAGGTCTTAAATTACTCTTTCTAGGAAAGACTCTTCAAAGTCTGATGAAGAAAGAGAACACATGAAGAAGGTGCCTTATGCTTCGGTAATAGTACTCTTATGTATGTGATGCTTTGCACACAGCTAGACATTTGTATACGGTTAGAATAGTAGGTCGATTTCGATTGGATCCTGGACCAAACCATTGGGTTAGGTCAAGCAAATTTTCAAGTAACTAAGAAGGACTAGAGGTTATATGCTAGTGTATTTTGGTGAGGATTTAACGCATCTTAGATATACTGATTTGGATTTTCAATCCTATTTGGACACGAGAAGATTGACTTCTAGTTCAATCCTATTTTGGTGGAGGTGCCATTGTTTGGAGAAGTGGCAAGCAAGATTGCACTTTGGATTCAACTATGGAGGCCGAATATGTGGCAGCTAATGATGCTTTGAAAGAAGCAGTATGGTTTTGCAAGTTTTTTGGGAATCTTGAGGTAGTTCCTAGTATAGATAAGGTGGTATCGTTATATTGTGATAACACTACAACAATAGCTAATGCTAAGAAACCAAGTTTTTATAAGAAGAGTAAGCATATTCATCGGAAGTATCATGTGATAAATGACATTATTGAGGGTGGACACGTTGCAATATACAAGATCACATCTGAGGACAAAATAGCTGATGCTTTCATGAAGACACTAACTGCAAGAGTCTTTGAGAAGCATGTAGAGGCTATGGGGATGCAAGGCATGTCCTATTTTCTCACATAATGCAAGTGGGAGATTATTAGACATGGTGCCCCGAGGAGTAAATGTTGTAATAAGTTTTTGGAGACATTTTATCAATAAAGAGTTTATTTATTATTCATATCCCAAAAGTTTCCCTCTTTATATTCGCTTTGTTGAATATATGATAAACGAACAAAAGCTTAAGACTGTTAGTCTAAACCTTTAAAATCATGCATATGATGGACAAATTATGCGAAAGAGATGAATCTTAAAAATAATAGTCTAAATAATAAGATTCGCAATTAAGAGAATAAAGTTGGGTACTTTATCTAGGCTAAGATTGTTTTGTTGTCTACAACCCCAATGGAAATGGCTTGTTTTGGTCATTGGAGTAGGACTCCACAAGTAAAAATATTGGTATATTGTCATAGGTAACGATGTATTGGATCAGGACAAAAGTTTAATTGATTTGGTCAATAATTTCATTTGTTTAGATCAATTCACTTTAGACAATTATATGTGTTGTATCTTAATCTTGAATTGACTAATGGGCACGTATTCCTGACTTATGTCTTTTGATGTACCAATGGTGACATCCTAATTTGATGATGGTATGCATATCGGTATATTAGAGACATGACTCTTGATTCACGTAGACTCATTGTTCATACATATAGAATCTATAGCTCTTTTTGTAGAGTCAATGATATTCTTTTATATGGATTAAGCGCTCAATCATTTAGATATATAGGTGTAATTAAATGGTATACTATTTATAAATAGTAAATATTCTAATGATGAGATAATGGAACGTAAGATAAAAATAATCGGAAAGGTAAAACAAAATTTATCTTTAAGCTAATTATAAATATCATATGGAGATATGACACATTATGATATATCATGGATGGTTAGCTTATTGAAGCTTTATAACTTTATATAGTTCAAGAGTGCAACTCTAAGCTTTTAGTGGAGTAGCATTAGAGTTAATAATTATAAAATATGTATCCAGGATATGTTGTTTTATAATTATAGGAGCTTGATACATATATATATGTCCATCGGGCCCTTTGCTGGCTCACAATAAATCCTATAATGATTCGGCGTGTTTTTCCTACATATTGGTGACTTGTGTTTACTAATAGATTGGCTAAACTTCGATAAAAGTATATTTAATAATTTATGTTAGTTTATCGGTTGAATTAATTTAGTGAATTAATTCAAAATAGACATGTTGAATTATGTGGATAATATTTTATTTACTATGGGATTATCATTAAATGATCATTTCAATCAGACAATTTCTCTATTAGGTTATTTTAATTAAAACTAATGGTCTATTTAAGATTCCTATGTGAAAATAAGATATTCTAAGGATTCTAGATTATAGCACAGTCGGCAGGCTGTTGGTTAAGTTCGGCAAACCAATGGGGCTGGTTTGGCAAGCTAATCTCCTAGATCTACATGTCGAACACATGATACTTAGGTTATCATTTTTAGCACATTTTTCATTAGAAGTTGATCCCGACTCGAAATTTGAAGCCTACTCTGATAAGATTTAACCACAAATTTGACCACTATAAAAGGGGGTGAGTTACTTTATTATTTAGATCATTTGAGAAGTATAGAGTGAGTCCTCTAGTGAGAGATACTCTAAAACTCACTAAGAGCTATTGTTTAACATCAAGAACCTTAGCTCTAGGTATTCTCAAGTGGTTCGAAATAGAGTCATTGGAGGAAAAGCTGTATGACGTGCGACCACCTACACTCCAATCGTAGATAAAGAATAGCAAACAAGACTAGTTGGTTAAGGCTCTTTTAGGACGTTCTTCTCTTCATGGATTCTTGCTACTTTCGGTAAAAGCAGTATGTAAGATTTGTCATTAATTTATTTATAAAACTTATGTTTTGGAAAATACTTTGATTTAAATATTTTAAATTCTACTGCAAACTGTTTTCCAACACTTATCTTAACTTGAGAGTTTAGATTAGTAATCTTAGTGAGCTAGTCAATAACTAGTCACATTGGACTCTTGTAGAACTACCTACAACATGAAGGAAACTTGTAATGAGCTTTCATTTAGTAAGTTCAAAAATATCTCAAAAACATAAAAACATTTTTCATGAAACCTTCTTCATAAAACCTTTCTTATAAATCATCTTTCTTGGGACATATCTCGTAAAACATTTTTCTTGGAACATATCTCATAAAACATTTCTTATAAAACCTTTTTTTTTAATAAAATGTTCCTCATAAAAACATTACTTAAAAGGAATGCAAGCAATGACACAATGCATGATCCTAATTATGCTCATTTATGAACTTCTTATCATCATTATAATCTTATCTTCAATTGTAGGCCCAAGTGAATGTACCAAATGCATAATAAGGTCATCCTATCGTTAAAACCATAACTTGTTCATAACTTAATACTCCCTTTGGATTAGGAGACTAGTATAATACTTTCTTATCTTAACTTGAAAGTTTAGATTACCGATTTTCAAATCTTAGTGAACATGCAAAATGACATAACTTTATGTCTAAAACAATAAACATAACAAATGCAAGCTTATTGCAAATCATGACTTGGTCTTTAAAACTTTATGTATAATGAAGGCAAACATATTTCAAATATTTATAAAGCATTTAAAACTCATTTTCATCATTCCATAAATGAGGTTTGAAACTTACTTAAATATTGCTCTAATATTCTCGCTTTATCCTTTTTTTTCTATTAATCGGCATTGTGTTCTATTCAAACAACACCTAAATATTAGAAATTATCCGAGTTCACTATCAGTTTATTTCTTTATTGCTTAGTTTGTTCGTTCCATGGTCAAATTTCATGTCTTGCTTGACAGTTGTGCTATATAGCATGACTTGAAACATTCCTGTCTGAAGGCATTTTGCTAATTCAACGAGCTTGAGATCCATTTTAAAGGTTTTATAAAAATGACAATTTTACCCTTAGCAGGTTTTTCCTTAGAAAATCACATATTCTCTTGAACTTAAAATTCTATAATTACTCATATCTCATACTACAACAAGAAACTAGCTTTGCATCGTGAAAATTTAGTTCCATGCGGTTTTATGGTTTTGGCTTGAAACACAAAAATCTTGATATTATTACCTTCGAAATCAAAAAGAACCATTTTATTTGAAAAAGTGTTTCTCATTTTACTGTTTCAAAATTTTGTGATTAAATGTCGTAAAACTCATAACTTAAAATACGTATGGAATTTTGAACTTTAACAGTTTCAGTGAGATCTTCAATTTTTGTTTCTTAAATTTCCTAAAATCATTCAATTTCATGGAGTTTTAGCCACTTCTTACAACAGGTTGAACTAAAGATTAGTGTTTTTTAGCATGTTGTGATTAGAATTCAAGGAAGATTATTTCACGAAAGTTACGTGTCTTGATGTTTTAAATAAATCTTGTCTTTTGTCCAAAAAATAATTCGGCCTTTAAGTTTGTCAAAAACCCATTTCCTTAAAAAATTTTTGAACTTTGTATCTCGTCAAAATTTATCAAACTTCCTCTTTTTGCATAAAAACTCTAGTTTCCAACTACCAAATCACATCATCAGCTATATAACACACAAACTTATCATGCCATATAGTTGTTTTATATGCCATAGTCCATAACTTATATTAAACACTTGGTATGCATAAAAAAAAGAAACAACAAACTTTAACCTAGCTTGAGATACTAGGGTTTTACCAGATAATATAAAGTGTTTGTCCTATCCTTTTAGCTCTTGAAGGCTTCAGAAATCCCTTGACAACAAGGTCATAAAAAACCATCAAAACAAACTCAAAACTTGAATAAAGCCCTTAAAATGCCACAGGAAAAGTTATGGTTTTACCTTAAAATTTCTTAATCTTCGACTATACCTCTTGTTCTTGCTTCTTTGAGTGATTTGGAGAATGCCACAATTTTGAGAGTACGAAAGCTTGGAAAAGTGGCAAATTTGAGAGAAAAATGGGAGAAATTTTCAAGAAAATGAACAAACATTTCATTCCAGTACACCCTTAAGTATTTATAGATTTAATTATATGGACTAAATTGCAAATCCAAATTTGCTCCACCCACTTGTCCAAAACAAGTTGTCTTAGGAAGTTTATGGAGGATTCTTCAACTTTTGTGGTCCTTCTTCCACCTTTTAGTGGTCCAAATTTACTACACTTTATTTTTTATATACTATCAGTACACTTTCCTATATTGCCAGTATATATTCCTATACTATTTATAAGCTTCCACAATATTCCATACTTATTCACATCCTCGACATAATATGATTTCTATACTACTTAACTTTATACAGTATAATTTTTGCATTTTTTAACTTTATGTAGTATAATTCTTATACTATATAATTTTTGTACTGCTTAATTCTTACACTGTATAATTTCCATATTCTCTATACAATATTTTTTCTGATACTGTATAAGCCCATACAGTATTATTCTTATATTGCATTTTCATTTCAAAATCTGTTGCAACATATTCTGCAATAGTTAAACTTTCTATTTAATTTTTCTTACTTATGAACTAACTCATATCTTTATTAAATTCATACTTGTAAATTATTTATAGGACTATGCCATGATATTTAATCTTGTAAATCTCATAATTACTCTTATAGAATTTGTCACGTAAATCAGATTTAAATAATAATTCTCGTGACACTTATTTTGCCTTCAAAGTAGTTAACAAAAATTCTGAGCTAAAAATTTTAGCTCACAAAATTTAAACATGAATTAATTAACATTACATTTAATTACTACATATGTCATATTCTAAGAATTTCTCGGTTGTTATTATTGGAAAACAAGAATGTAGCAGAATTTTAATCAAAATTTTTAATAAAAGCCTTTTCCATAAAATAATAAAAGATCTCCATACCTTAGTTAATCGGTAACTACACTTTAGACAAAAAATTAATTGGTAGAACTGATACACAAGAATGATCTCCAAAAGAGTCTCAATTAACTAATTTTCATTGTTATTCTCTTTCTTAAGACTAGAATACATGCGGACATATGTCATTCGATTCTCCTCTTGTTGATGTCTCCTTTCAACTACAAGCAAAAACCAAGAGCTATAGTTCGTGATATTAAACAATAACTCTATAGGAGTTATAGAATTTCTCTCTCTAGAAAACTCTTCCTAAATTTCTCTAGTGATCTATGTTGTGGATTTTGAAAATGCAAGTGTATGTTATCACAAACAAGTAATAAAGTGTGAGTAAAGATCGTTTTCACGAGAAAATTTTGTTTATTAATGAACAAAATAGATTAATTCTAAATTTATTTGAGAAACCGATTAAAATTCAAGTTTTTAAGAAAATTTGCAAAGATTTAATTTCAAAATTTAAAATTAAAAAAATAAAATTCACAAATTAAAAATAAAGATTTAAATTATTATCTTTTAGATTCAATAGCAAAATACTCCTGGAAATTATGATTTCAGTAAATTAATTCTATTTTATTTAATTAAACATATTATTATGATTTTTCATGTTATGTTGATGGTCAAATCCCCTATTTTTTTGTACTCTTTCACAAGTTATACATAAAAAATACTTAAGCGTAAAAACGCGCCATATCTCTATATGAATTTATTACGCCTAGGTTTATTAAGTTCCATGGTAATTCTAAAACGACCAAATAAAACAGAAAGGTATATCTTTATTCTCCTTCAAGAATTTATGAAATTTATTTTAACAAGTTAAGTCATAAATATCTCCTTTTGGTTTTAATTTGATCCTTAATTTATTCAGAAGTTGATCAGGCTTTTGAAAGCATTAAGTTCAAAGATAAACACTCAACATAAATATGAAAAGTTGAAAAATATAATTTAACTAAATAAAATATTCATAATCTAGCTTTATCATAATTCCAGCCTAAAGAAAATTAGTTCATTATCACAAAAATAACAACAACAATACACAATAACACATACATTATAACAACCATAAAATAATAGAACGGTTTAGAATAAACTTGTTTGGCAAAATAAATTTAGTAAGTTATTCCTTCAAACAGTTCCACTCCTCTTCCTCCTTTTGGAAATTGCAAAGGAATTATAAATGAAAATAACTGACAAAGAAATTACAAATTTTTTTTCTAGTTTTTTTGAAAACTGCTATAAAAATCCTAAATTGAGTTAAGGAGCTCTAAATTGAGAAATGAAGAGTGAAATGCCTCAACTCTTTTTGATGAACCATATTTATAGCATTAGAGAGGCTTAGATTTGCAAAAAAAAAAAAAAAAAATTGGAACAAATTGTAATCTTAGTCAGATGCAATTAACAATGCAAGCCATGCATTAAACCACAAAACCCATGCTCTTTATTATCAAAAACCATGCACTAAGGAGGATGAAATTTGAATGCTTTCGTTCTTTTTTATTGGACACATGTTGGAGCTTAATTGGATTTTCCATAATTTTATACACATGTTGCAGCTTGATTGGGACCAAATAAGACACAAATGACCAAGAAATTCAATCAGGGGAAGAATTTTAAACTCAAATTGCAAATGGACCTACCAAACAGCACTTTATGTGTGCGTGTAGCACACATGCCACACTCATCGGCTGCCTAAGCTGCTCTTTGATCAGTCCATATGGGTCCTATGGTCACTGTGTATCTACAGCTCTTATTTCCTTACTTTATTGCCTCTGAGTAAAGGTGGCAATAATCGTGTTCGTGTCGTGTTCGTGTCGGCACATTTGCAGCATGACACGTTTAGCCTAGACACGAACATGGCACGATTAATAAACGTGCCAGAAATGCAAACACGAACATGAACACTATGGCGTTCGGCCTAGGCATACTCCCTCAAGCCTCCATAGGACTCACCTTGCGGGCCCCCGGACTTATGGTTCTTATTGGTAAACCATCCCCGTGCCGCCCACTTATCCGTACTGTCCCCTCTGGGGCCCTTTGGCCCCTCAGGGTTTTTCTTTCATGTCCCTCAGGTTCGAACCTCAAACCTCCCTTAAGAGGTTCTTATGTCCATCTCGAGTACCAATTGAGCTACTCAAGTGATACTCGAGATGGAAATAAGAACCTCTTACAGGAGGTTTGAGGTTCGAACCTGAGGGACTCAAAAGAAAAACCCTGAGGGGCCAGAGGGCCCTAGAGGGGACAGTACAGATGAGTGGGCGGCACGGGTATGGTCTACAAATAAGAGCCATAAGTTTGGGGGCCCCGCAAGGTGGGTCCTATGGAGGCTTAAGGGAATATGCCCCGGCCAGACGCCATCAATTGGTACTCGAGAAGGAAATAAGAACCTCTTAAGGGAGGTTTGAGGTTCGAACCTGAGGGACGCCAAAGAAAAACCCTGAGGGGCCAGAGGGCCTTAGAGGAGATAGTATGGATGAGTGGGCGGCACGGGGATGGTCTACCAATAAGAGCCATAAGTCCGGGGGCCCCGCAAGGTGGGTCCTATGAAGGCTTGAGGGACTACGCCCAGGCCGGAGGCCATCAATTCGTACTCGAGAAGGAAATAAGAACCTCTTAAGGAAGGTTTGAGGTTCGAACCCAAGGGACGCTAAAGAAAAACCCTGAGGCGCCAGAAGGCCCCAGAGGAGACAGTACAGATGAGTGTACGGTACAAGGATGGTCTACTAATAAGAGCCATAAGTCCGTGGGCCCCGCAAGATGGGTCCCACGGAGGCTTGAGGGAGTACGCCTGAGCCGGACGCCACAATAAAACATGCATTTTATTGTGGCGTCTGCTGCATCTTTACTTTCTTTGTTTTTCCTAAAAATCAAAAAAATAATTTCAAAAATTCATTAAAATGACAGAAATTATGGAGGTTATAATCAACAAGATTAGTTAGTATTTTTATATCAACGGCATTTGGAAATGTATTTTAATGAAATTATTTTCAATAAATTTTTCTGAATTTTAGACTTTTGTAAATAAAAAAAAAACATAAAAATTGAGAAACTCAAAAACACAAAAATATTTTCATTTTTGAGTAATCTGTTAGGTTATTTTTCTTTAGCACATTTTAGTTTAGCCCATTATCGATGTGTATGTGTCTGTGCAGTCTTCACCATGTCTAAATAGTAATCCACTCCTTATCTATCAAATCTGTTACTGTGCATTTAAGCTAAAAAATCTTTGTTCTTTTTCTTTCTAAATTTCTCGTTTTCTCTCTCTTCTTGCCAAAATTCTTAGAAATTCTTCAAAACTCTTTCAAAGTTCTTCAATCTTTCAAACACTTTTTTTAGAAAATCTTTAATCTTCTTTTCTTCAACTTCCACAAAAATCTCCCCAGTTTTCTCTTCAATTCTCTTTCAAGGCTTTCAATTCACTCTCAAGAATCTCTTTGTTTCTTTCAAGTCATGGATCCTAAATTGTCACGCTCCGGAGTACGGGAGGTGACGTGGTAGTTTAGTTAAGTTAATTAAATAAAGATTTAGTTAAAAATAGTGTTTTAGAATTTAATATATAAATAAAAATGAGATAATTTTAAAATCGTTCAAATAGAATAATTTGAGGAAATAAAATAAATCATCATAATAATTAAGCAAATAAAAAGAACATTAAAACATTAAATATGAGGTAGAACGTGTACGGGTCCCACTGGCCCACATATTGTGCACACACATGTAGTACTGACAATATTACAATACAACCACAGTCCATGAAAATAAAGGTTAAGAGTTTACATGCCTTACTTGCTATAGTACAACCTACCCAAATCTTCTACTAATTGTAAGTCCGGTCAGCGGACTCTTCTCCGATCCTAAGCTGTTGTCCACCTATGGGTAAGAATTTAAAACAAATAAAAACGTGAACGAAAGGCTCAGTAGGACTATCTTTGGAGAATATTTAGCTTTAAAAGAGACTTTGTAAATCAGATGAATATATAAGAAACGAGCTAGAACAAATAAATGAATAAATAATTAAATGAGAATTTAATAAAAATATAATCTTATCAAAACAATTTAAATAGGTCGACTAGAAAGAATACCATTTTCTTTTCCTGGGCAAACCATATGTAATTCACCACTGTAGTAGCCCAGCTGGGTTTCAAGACCTGCCCCCAAGGTCGTTCACTACAGACCCGATCTCTGATATGGCATCATGCCCTCAAATATATATATACATACATATCTCTTTGATTATTAAAATCTCTTCTTTACTAGATATAATCATTCACATTCATTATGAGGTTCATTATGAACATTTCTCAAGCAACCG